>JAOTQJ010000049.1:17220395-17232015 GCA_025642045.1 Solanum sejunctum | reverse complement strand
TTATATGTCAAATGTCATCTTTTAATTTGTCATTTTGCCATGTCAGCATCATATCATTACAATTGAATTACACACACTTTATATTTTTTGCCAAATAAGCATTTTATGTTTAATAGGTACATATTTTGAAAAATTTAGTTGTTCAATAGAAATTAGTTTTAGTTGAGATGGCTAAATGAAAAATAGGGACAAGTTTAAGTGTCTAGTGATGACTTAAGCCTATATTCAATGAATCCTATCAATAGACATGGATAACATGCTAAACTTATTATATCAATAATTATTTTTTCAAGTTAAAAAATTGATAATTAAAAGTGACCGGAGGGAGAAAGTCTGGAAGATAATCCAAACAAGCTCTTTGTCTAATTCAATCTACCCCATATATATATATATAGCTTCTTGAATTTTTCTTTGTTGCATTTTTTGTAGGGTAGCACTTTAATTAGTACTCGAGACATCATCCCTTGGGCGACATCTAATAAATATTGGAACGATACAAAAGATATTAGCATGGCTCCTGTGTAAAATGACAAGCACAAACTGAAAAATTGATTATAAAATTGGAACGTTACAAGAAGATTAATATGACTCAAGGATGACATGCACAAACGGAGAAATGGTCCAATGCTAGATACATCACTTGAATACAATCTTGGTAATACATAGTCATCAGCACTTCAATGACTCCAAAGTTATAGTCCAAAATTATTGGGAGAAAACTAATAAAGATTCACCTTTTTCAGTAACACCACCTATAAAGGACAAAAATATCATCCTTACAACAATTATTGGTCCAAAAATTTCATTGGATGTTATAAAGTCAGTGCTCTAATCTTGTTTGTGACCATCCAGCTGAACTATGGAAAGAAAGAAATTGTTACTAATAATTCTGTCTATGGTTTTAGTTTTTGAAAGAGGGGCTTCAACAACAGTAACTTATGATCACAAGGCATTGGTTATTGATGGAAAGAGGAGAATATTGCAATCAGGGTCAATACATTATCCAAGAACTACACCTGAAGTGAGTGTTTTCTTCTTATATGGCAATGTAGGTCTTTTTTTCTTCTTGGTTTTCTGTTTGACAGTTGAATGTAGATATGGCCAGAGATCATTAGAAGGGCTAAGGAAGGCGGATTGGATGTGATAGAGAGTTATGTTTTCTGGAATTATCACGAACCTGTCAAAGGAAAGGTATGGAGTCTTTTCAATTTTGTGTTTTTAAGTGTTAACCGCGAGGTTTGATTACTCTTCCTTATGATGCTCAGTAGTTGGTACTTAGTATACTTCAGTTTTCTTTTAAGTATCATATAGTATTGGATAGACATGAGCTTAAATGGAGCTATATAGCCAAGTCCAACTTGCTTGGATTCATTATTGTTTATTTCTAAGTTTCACTACAAAAGAACTCTTTGTATGATATCTTTGCTCCTTGTGCTAGCTTTCTTACAATATGTGATTCTGGTCGAGAACACTCAACTTCTGGTGTTTATTCATAGTTCAACGATTTACTTTCTCATCTCTTGATGCAGAAGATGTCTATCATTTAGCAAACTATATGAACTTGTTTTACTTCAGTTGGGGCAATTGCTATCATTTGTTAGACATAGAGAGCAGTGTCAATTGTAGTCCTTGAAACAAGTTGAAATTTGTCATAGGCCACAGCTAACAAATTCTCATTTTGTTATCTCTATAAGTAGTAGTCACTTCCTACTCTTGCAGTACTACTTTGAAGGAAGGTTTGACCTTGTACGGTTTGTGAAGACAGTACAAGAAGCAGGCCTATACGTGCATCTCCGAATTGGTCCATATGCCTGTGCTGAATGGAACTATGGGTTAGTTCATCACAGCAAACTCATTTTCTTATATTTATCTTGTACATCCTAATAGGAGCTTAACGTTTCTTTTTAATAACGCTGTTTTTTCCTTTGAGCAGGGGCTTCCCTATGTGGCTTCATTTTATCCCTGGAATACAGTTTCGAACAACAAATGAACCTTTTAAGGAAAGTGTTGACCAGTAATCATCTTTGGAGAGCAATTTTCTAACGATAACATGTCCTCTTTTTGATTTCTGTGTTTCTTTTCTATTGTTTGGCCCTATTAAATGTTCAATAGTCGAAGAAACCTGTATTGTTTTCAATGCAGAATGAAATGAAACTCTTTCTTTCCAAGATTGTCAATCTTATGAAGGATGAGAAACTCTTTGCTACACAAGGAGGTCCAATTATTCTCGCTCAGGTTGCTTTTTTGATAATTCATCATCTAACCTCTTCTTGTTACCAATTTTGTGATGATGGATATCTTTGTGGCATTTAAGATTTCTTCCTGGATCGTACACTCTCAATAGTTGATAGTTCACCTCCCTCTTTTTCAATTCTATTTGTCACTCTTTTTGTTTTAATCAGTGATCTTTCCACTTAACAAGTAGAAAATGAGTACGGAAATGTTGAGTGGGCATATGGAGTCAGCGGAAAGCTATATGTAAAATGGGCTGCTGAAACTGCTGTTAGTCTTAATACGACTGTCCCTTGGGTGATGTGCTCACAAGCAGATGCACCTGATCCAGTTGTAAGTGTTCATGGTATTCGTGATGGCATATTCCACCTGCTACCTTACTTTCCATTCCTCGACAATCTGTTCCATTTACAGTATATCAGAAGCATTTTTGTTAGCTATTGGATGTTAGTGTGTCACAAAATTCAATCTCAGGCCCTTTTCAACTAAACTTCCTGCTGATGTTACAATGCCAACAGTGAAAAGGACACTTATATGAACTGATAACTGCAAACATGTTGATTATGCAGATAAACACATGTAATGGATTCTATTGTGATCGCTTCACTCCAAATTCCCCATCCAAGCCAAAGATGTGGACAGAAAACTATGTTGGATGGTAAATCTTCCTCCATTTTATTATCCTCAGGAACTGACTCCTGACATGGTTTTTCCCTTCATCACTGACAAGATGTTGTTTTGTTTTTCAGGTTCCTTGCATTTGGCTATCCTGTTCCATATCGACCTGTTGAAGACTTGGCATTTGCTGTTGCACGCTTTTTTGAAACTGGTGGTACATTTCAAAACTATTACATGGTAAATGCATGTTAATATTCACATATGTTGTTCTTGAGCTTGTTACTTTTTGGTTTAATTCTGCTATCTTTTTTTATTTAGTATTTTGGTGGTACCAATTTTGGTCGAACAGCAGGAGGCCCTCTAGTAGCAACAAGCTACGACTATGATGCCCCCATAGATGAGTATGGTATGAATTATGATATCTTAAATATAAGAGGAAACATTTGATCCGTATAAACATCTCTTTTAAGGTTCTCAATCTAATCTAATCGAACGTACTTGATACAGGTTTCATAAATCAGCCAAAGTGGGGTCACCTACGCGACTTACACAAGGCGATAAAACATTGTGAAGAGTATTTGGTCAATGCAGACCCAACTCATTTGTCTCTTGGCCTGAAACTTGAGGTAAATGAAACATAGTCACTTGGTTTTTCAATGGTGGATCAATGTCACTTGGTTTTATAATTTTGACACATCATAAATGTCTAACAGGCACATGTATATTACAAAACCTCCAATGACTGTGCAGCCTTTCTTGCTAACTATGGTACCAGTTCAGATGCAAATGTTACATTTAATGGGAAGTCATATTTTCTTCCTGCTTGGTCTGTCAGCATTCTTCCAGACTGTAAGAATGTCATATTCAACACAGCGAAGGTACTGCAGTCACAGACATACATCAATTTTTCCTACTCAACCACTAGAAATGCATAGAATATACTGATCACCTTGCTTATAACATGAAACTATGAAAGAATAACTCATTCTTAAGAAGCTTTACTGAAGTCTATTTTGCCTCTATTTCACTACTGCTATCTAACAAATTTTTTTGCCTTTACTCATAATGAATAAAGGTTGTTTCACAAAAAACGACAGGAAGTACATCATTTACTCACAACACAGTTACAATTGATAATTCGCTGGAGTCAGATCCTTGGGGCTGGTACAAAGAAAAAGTTGGTATCACAAATAATCATTCCTTTGCATCACCCCGCTTGCTAGAGCAGATAAATACAACAAAGGATAAGAGTGATTTCCTTTGGTATACAACAAGGTAAACTATTTTTCCTTCGCTTGTCGTTGTTATGTTACATTTCTTTACAGAAGAATCTGATCTGAAGATACTAAGATTTGGCCTCCATGAGAAACTAAAGGGCATATTCCACCTTGGTTCTCTGGTTTAATCATTTGTTCGATATGATAGGCTCTCTTTACTTCATTGATGTGATCTCTAAATTGCTTTTTCTTTCTCTTGCCAGTCTAAGTATGGAAAACATTAAGAAGAGAAAAGCAAAAGAATTGCAGCTAATTATTGGAAGTTTAGGACATGCAGCTCTTGTTTTTGTAAACAAGAAACCAGTAGGTAACTATCTCATCTAATGTCTACTTCTTTAACCGTGTTTAAAACATAGATAGAAATTCCAACACGATCTTAACAGCAATATAAAAGTGTACTTTTTAGATAGATTTAAGTTTTTTGACGAAGAAATTCATACAACTGAATATTGTAATACAGCAAGTAAAAGTAGTAGTTCAAATCTCACTACCACGCTTTATAAGAAACTTATTGCGTGATAAGTAAAAATTAAGTGTACCTTAAGACTACAGCTAAGAAGAAGACTAATATGCTTCAGTTTTACCTTCAACATTCCCTCAAGACTACAGAGAAGTGCTAAGATAGCTCATTTGGTGCCTTCTTTAGGATTTGGCTACGGCAACCATGATGACGCAAGCTTTGTCCTAAGTAAAAAAATCCATCTTAAGCAAGGAAACAATACAGTGGACATATTGAGCATGATGGTTGGTTTGCAGGTAAGTCTGTCTCAGTAAATAGGCTTATCCAATGTTTTGCATGTTGAAGCACATATTATTGAAGTTATTTTTTCAATCATTAATGTATTTTATTTAAAATTTGATTACATTGCTTCTCACTCATTTATCATGTGATTCTCCAGAACTATGGACCATGGTTTGACATCTCTGGAGCAGGGGTATCTTCTGTAATATTCAGTGATTTGAAGAATTTCAAGAATTTTTCTTCTACAGAATGGATCTACCAGGTTTTTAATGTGACAAACAAATCCTTTATATTATATCCATTTCATGACTTTTGTTGTTGTAGGATCACAAGGATAAGATAAGACTTGGCTTATTTTCAGGTAGGACTTGAAGGTGAGTATCTTGGACTTGATAAAGTTAGTCTTGCAAATAGCTCGCTGTGGATTCAGGGGAATTCTGTCCCAATAAATCAGAGTTTGATATGGTACAAGGTGTGTAGAATTGCTTGGTTCACTCGTTTTTTGTCAACTGCTTATCATTTAGGTACACAAAAAAGAAAGAAGTACCTTTCTAGGAATAGAGTGGTAGTTAATGTCAATGCTGGTGATAGGATAATTTGTTCAATCTGTTGTATTTTGTCTTGATTCTGGATATCTTATTTCCAGACTAGCTTTTCTCCTCCTGAAGGAAGAGGTCCTGTATCGCTAAATCTGTCCAGTATGGGTAAAGGTCAGGCATGGGTAAATGGGGAGCATGTAGGGAGATACTGGTCTTCTTATCGTTCACCCTCAACAGGCTGTTCCAACAATTGTGACTACAGAGGAGCTTATGATTCATGGAAATGTCTGAAGAAATGTGGTCAACCTGCTCAAGTGCTGTGAGTAGATAGCTTGCATTGTCGTGATCCTTCTTGGAGATTGATTTCACTGAAGATTAACGATTAAAACTTCTTATAGGTACCATGTACCACGCAGTTGGTTAAAGCCAGGAAAGAACCTGCTTGTGTTGCATGAAGAACTTGGTGGTGACCCTTCAAAAATATCTTTTTCAACACGATCTGGGCAAAGAATTTGTGCTCATGTATCTGAATCAGATCCTCCACATGTTGATACTTGGAACCCAAATAAAGAACTCATGTCTCAAGAACCTTCATTGCGACTGAACTGTGAAAAAGGATGGACTATCACTGCAGTTAATTTTGCTAGTTTTGGAACTCCTGCAGGAGATTGTGGAGCATTCATTCAAGGGAGTTGTCACTTGGATGTGCTATCAGTAATTCATCAGGTAATATTACTAGCATTTCTTCATTTGTTTATGCATATTTTGGTGATGACACCAGAAAATCCACATATACTACTCATGAGTGGATCTGAAAATCTTGACTAACTATGCAGGGGTGTGTTGGCAAATCAGGATGTTCCATTCCCATCACCATGGCTAAACTTGGTGACCCGTGTCCTGGAGTACTAAAAAGTCTGGCTGTTGAAGCTTATTGCAGTGTTTGAGTCATCAAATTCTATGGTCCTGGTAGGAGGTGCAGTCATTATTTTAACCAGAGCCAGCTTTTTGGTATGCAACTTGTAATCTATAGTACTTCAGTACAGCACAAGTCAAGATGATCCAAGGGAGTATTATAAGGAAACCACTGCTGCTCTTTCAGCTCTGTGTTCATGGCTTTTGTTCTATTACTGGAATGACATGCAAATTCATCTTCCAGTCACTATTTTGTACTTAACTCGGAAATAGACAGGAAATTGGTAACAACAACAAAACACGTAAACGGCTCAAACGAGATTCTTTGAGATCTCCAGATTAAGCACACAGCCATCCTCTCAGGAACCAGCAAAAAACGGAAATCTATTTCATGCGAAAAACAAAATGGGCAAGTGGGAAATCATACAGAAAAAGTTTTATTTTATTGGAACTTTGCAAGTATAATACATGCATAGAGGTTTTTGGGTGGGGTGGGGCTGGCTGGAAGAACAGACTTACAGGTTATTTTAACACAAAGAACAAGAAAATCTCTCTTTTACAATATTTAAACAGTAAGCAGAATCTTTCCAATGTGCTTGCTGCTTTCCATTAACTGGTGAGCCTCAGCAGCTTCAGCTAAGGGGAAGTACCTGTACACCACCGGTTTCACCTTGCCTGCTGCAATTGCTGGCCAAACATTCTTTTCCACTTCTCTCATAATTTGAGCTTTGTTTTCTGCACTTCTAGTACGCAAGCCAGCAGCTGTAGAAAAGTCACAAACAGACATAAAATCTACGGAAATGCAATCCAAAATGAGGTCCATTTCACTAATTCGGAGAGCAAAATCCATGAGACTAGATTTCAATATTCCAAAAAGAATTTTTTCTCTCTCCAATTGTCAATGCATTTTATTATGAAAAGAGAACTCCCTCAAAGATATCAATGAAGTCGTCCTCAACTAAGAGAAGGATCAGTTAGAACATTTAGAGGGAATGGAAACGTTGGGTATGACTGCGCGAGAATGATAGAGCTGGATCAATCATTTCCACATTTCAAAATCCAAACAAACCATATAACAACATACTGGGGGAAAGAGGTCAAAGTTCAACTGAGTTGATGAAGAATCATTAGATGAGGACTCCAAAGAAGAGATATAGCTCAACTTCACATGAAAGATGAACTTCCTTCTTTTTCTTCTCACAGGGCAAATATATGAAGATGAATCATAACATTTCAGTTCTCTTGCTATAAAATTGAAACCTATACCATCTAATAAAAGCCAGTAATATCAGTGGAAACTTGTGTTGCTTTTGCTTCTGTCAATATTATCTTTCCGTTTATGCCAATAACGTAGGTCAGTGCACGTCAGTTGACTTTTTGAGTCCAAAGACGGACACCAGAATATTATAAATCATGGCTGGTGGTTGAAAGCCAGGACTGATTATGAGATGAGTGAGGCTGATTACTGTTAGGAACTAAAGCTGCGAGAGGAACAACAGTAAAAGTGAAGTGAGGGAAAGTGGAGAGGAAGAAAATAAAGGAGCATGATAGGGTATACATAGTAGTGCCTTATACAAATGGAAGGAAGATGCAAAACCAAGGTTTTTATGGGTTTATAAAAGTAATCATCGCACTCTGTCAAAATAAGGGATATCAACGAGGTAAATGAACACTGAGACTTCAAGATAATTCATTTGCAAATTGGAGAACACTAGGATCTTGATACACACCCATTGAGAGAGAGAAACTTGTTTTATATTAGCTTCATTGAAGTAGAAGCAATTTATGTACCAAAATGGTGAGCCAGAAAGAGAAGTTACAGAAATTAAGATATCAGGGTAAATTAAATTGTTCCACTTCTTGTGCCTATTCCTAGAATTGCAACTGCAATGAGAACTATTGCTTCCCCCATGGAATTAACCAACTGAATCTATACTCTTAAGTCCAAGCGAACACTAGATCTCAGAAGTCATCCATTGTCATGTGCAACTATATGAAAGCGTTATCCGTTCCACTCACTGAGCTAGTCAGGAGGGGGAATAGAAAAAAACTGGAATTACAGTAGCGTGTCTTGAGATTTCTCTCTTCCAGTTGACTAACCGCATTCTTGTTCCAGTATTTGGTCAGAAAAGTTCACTATATCAAGCTTAATGATATATGTCAAAGAGAAGTTCCAACTCCAAATACACCAGAGCGCATCTGCACTTACCCTGCACTGTCAGGCGTCTAGCTAACAAACATCCAAGATTTACTTGTGTCACTGTTCCTCCCATAAAACCAATAATGAAGAGCCTACCATCAACATTGAGGCTGTCAAGGTTGCGTTGGAAGTATGGACCTCCTATATTATCTAGTATGACATCAACACCTGCATTGAACATTGAAATTAGAATATCATCAATGTAAGACATGAGAAGAAATTGAGTGGTTGCCCCCTGGCCCATGAGATATATCATAATTCATAACCATCGTAATTTTCTACAGAAAGATGTATATTCAAATTTTAGCTGATATCACAAAGACGTAGTTCCCAACTTGTTTGGAACTGCGTGTAGTTGTTTGTTTATCAATAAGACCTAGTTGCTAATACAACAAATGGTGCCTATGACAACGATTACCGTTCCCTCCTGTTTCTTCCTTGACGCGTGTAACAAAGTCCTCAGTCTTGTAATTGATGCAAACATCAGCCCCAAGTTCTTTGCATGCAGCAAGTTTTTCCTCAGTTCCTGGTTAACAAGATTTGACATGGTTAGCTGAATGGTTTCAGTTTCACAATGAGATGAGATATCATCATTAACCTGCCGTGATGAAAACTTTGACCCCAAGGCACTTAGCCATTTGGATGGCAAAGGTACCAATTCCACTTGAGCCTCCATGTATCTGAATGTAACACATGTAGCTATTAATGTTTTCACATACTAGATCTTAGTCCACGGGGATCAGGAATATAAAGATTCTATTGCGAAGATACTGCACAAATGGTTCTACCAATGGACTAAATAGCTGATAATCTGCATAGATAAAAGAAAAGGAACTACTGCTAAACAAATAATTATATTAAAGAAATAGCTATGGTCTATCTAATCACCAGAAACGTTTCACCCGAGGAAAGCCTGCTCGTCATGAAAATGGTTGACCAAACAGTACATGCCACTTCAGGAAAACTAGCTGCATCTTGTAAGGAAACACCTGAGGGAATAGGAAGAACTTGTCCAGCAGGTACAGCTACTTTCTCCGCATAACCTCCTCCACCAATGAGAGCACATACCTATTATGTGTCGTCAAATGCAATAAACAAAACTCCCTTTCAAACAATACATAGAAATATACTCTCTCAATCCATTAAGAAAAAGAACATAAATTCACAAAAACATCACTGTAATGTCTCCTGCTAAGGCTTAACAGGAACTCAACTGTACATATTTCACTTCAGGAAGCTAATGGATTAACTGCTACCCTAATTAAAGTCCAAAATATTCAAGTTACTGTTCAAGGATATTCTTGCATCTTGAAACAAGAAGCCTTTTGCCCCTGAAGGGCAGAGGTCGTTTTGCACATTACTCCTACTCCAAAGCCCTTATCTTACTTATCAAGATAGAGAAATTATCCTCCTCATACTTAATTATATTACCACTTCCACCACTTTAAATTCTACCAAATTTATGTCAAACCAAGCACCACAAAATGAAATGGAAATATTTTACTCCATACACCACAATAACTACCGCAAAAACTCAAACCATGGGGAGTCAAGCTATATGAATCCTTTTATTCATTCTATCACAATATCCATTAATGGCTCTCTAAATTTTACCTATTCCTACACTGACATAGAAAACTCTAAGCAAAACATACTCCATCCATCTAAATTCGTTTGCCTTACTTTCATTTTTAGTCCATTTAAAAAAAGAACTGTCTTTTCTCCCTTTTCAGCAACTCTTAGTGCTAACTTTTTACCTTGCTTGTTTAAGACCGCAAGATTAAAAAGTCATTTTGGTACATTTTACCTATCTTTAGTACACAAAACCAGACAACCGAATTGAAACTGGGGGACTAAGCCTTAATCCTGTTATATTCCTTTGTGTCTGTTCCTACCCAAGTCCCCATATTTCCCAAAGATTTAGGCATTTTCATATAACTTGACAAATCATGAGGAAAAATAACAATTCTACAATAGCAAACAACAATTACGCCTCAATTTCAAGAAAAAAGTTGACATCTTTTTAAAACTGGAAATTTTAATCACACAAACCTGGTCACCAATTTTCCAGCGGGTAACGTCCTTGCCGACGGCTTCAACAGTTCCAGAACATTCAAGACCTGGGTATTCACTGTCACCTTTAGGGGGTGGGTATTTACCTTGTCGTTGAAGGGTGTCAGCTCTATTAAGGGCAGTAGCTGCTACTTTGATCAAGACTTCATCATCTTTGATTTGTGGATCTTCCACTTCTTGAAGCTTTAACACTTCTGGACCACCAGGGGTTGTGATTACTACAGCCTTCATCCTTAATCACAATCAATTTTACTCACTGAGATAACAAGGTTTTGAGAAGAATTGGAGAGGTTTACACGACTTTCTTGCATACATGTAGTGAAGTTGGAGTATTTTGTTTCTATTCTTGTTCTTGAAAGGTCTATATTTTGTCTAGTTGCAACATCGACCCTCTAGTTTTTAACAATTAAATTCTACCCCTAGTCTTTACAAGTTACAACAAAAAAGAAAAAAGAGAGAATAAGGAATAATGTCAACGTATATTTTACCCTTCTCAAAGTTTATTTATAGAATGTTATTGAGTTTTTATTATTGTTAGGAGCTACTTGTATAAAAATACTTTTATTTTTAATTTTGAATTTGTGATTTGAATAATAAAAAGGTAAAAAGGTGAAAGCTTCTTGAAAGTAATAAAATATTATAAAAATATAGCAATGAGTATAAAAAATATAAAATTTTTAAATTTGTTAATTTTTATATTTATCTCAAATTAGTATTTAAAATAATAATAATTTGGCTCAGTTTGATCCCCTTTTTTAATTTTTTCGATCTAGATGCTCACTCCTAGAGTTAAATAAAATAATAGAAAATATTTTTTGATTTTTTAAATTAAAAATCATGATAATGCTAGCACTTCTGTATCTGATAGTGTTTTAATGAAACTTATAGTACTCCTATATTTCAAATTATGCAGAATTTTGAGATTCAAAATAAGTTTATTTTATAAATTTTGTTTATATTTTTTAAATATTTAAATTTTCAATTATTATAATTTATAGTACTTTTATGTTGTTTATAAGTGTGT
>JAOTQJ010000049.1:17209493-17220295 GCA_025642045.1 Solanum sejunctum | reverse complement strand
TCAAAATTTTTAAAGATTTTATCATAAAAAATAAAAAATATCACATAAATTGAAATATAAAAATACTTATTAAACCGAGACAATATTATGTAAGTCCTAGTTGAAGTATATAGTATTATAATTATCAAGTCATAAAATACATAATGATAAGTATTAAAGTAATCTTATAAAAATGGCAACTAAACATTGCTATAATATGTTCAAATACGGAAAAATTATTGAAATACACATGGTATTTTATCATAATCCCTAAATTATCAATCATGGGGTGTTTGGAAAAAAGTGGTTTATAAACTAAAAGTTAAAAGTCATAAGTCGATAATTTTTAATTTTTACCTTTTTACCTTTTTATGTTATCCAAACATTTTCAAAAACTTTTTCTCACTTATATATCTGGATATCTGTTGATGTATCGGAAGTCCGATGATGTATGAGATTTTTTTTTAATTTGAAAAAAAATAGAAAAATAATGTAATAAGTTCTTAATGTTATGTGTTGTATGTAAGTTATACCTAAAATATGATAGTCCAAATAATCTTTACATATAATATAACTCTTGTCAATGTATGCTCCTTCCCCCTCACAATCCCCTCCACCCAAACAAGAAAAGTCATATAAAGGATTCATACCAAACACCAAATGATATATTTTCTATGCAAGGCATTTTGGTTTGGCCATTTAACACTGTTGGATGGCTGCAGAAAAAAAAGTCTGGTGTAACCAAAGTTTGTTCATTCTCCATTTGTGTGCAAATTGCACCTAGAGAAGAAGATAACAAGTCCCCAAAAGTCTCTAGTAAAATGTTATACATTATATAAGAAGCACCAGATGAGGGATAATTTCCTACATCACTCACTACTACTTTCATCATCAAAAAATGAATCCATATTGCTTTCAATTTGCAGCTATCCTTCTGTTAGTGCTTAATACTATTTTGGTATTAGAAACACAAGCAGCTTATGTTAAACCTCAGCATGTCACGTGCTATAAACGTTATAGCAAATGTTATCTCAAGTACATAACTTGCCCTTCTGAGTGTCCTGAAATTCATCCGAAAGATCCATATGATAAAGAATGTTTTCTTGATTGTTACTCTCCCAAATGTGAAGCCGTTTGTAGAAGTAAGTATTTTAGACTCGTTTGTAGCTTAGCTATACTTTGAAAGTACTAATGTCTGTTACTTTATGATAATGAATTTCGTATGTATGTTACAGAACGAAAACCAAACTGTGATGGTCCAGGTGCAGCTTGTCACGATCCTCGTTTCATAGGAGGAGATGGGATTGTTTTCTACTTCCATGGCAAAAAAGATGAGCATTTCAGCTTAATCTCAGATGTCAACATTCAAATAAATGCTCGTTTCATTGGTCTCCGTCCTGCTGGCAGAACACGAGATTTTACATGGATCCAAGCTTTAGGCCTCATGTTTGGCTCACATAACTTCACACTAGAAGCCACCAAGGCAGAAAATTGGGATCAAGAAACTGATCACTTGAAATTCACTTATAATGGGATGAGTTTAAGTGTTCCAATAGGCCACTTAGTGGTATGGAATTCCCCTGACCAAAACCTTGAACTGGAAAGGACCTCAGCAACAAACAGTGTAAGAGTTACAATTCAAGAAATTGTAGAAATCTCAGCGAATGTTGTTCCCGTGACAGAAGAAGAGGACGCTATACATAGTTATGGAGTACTTGAAAATGATTGCTTTGCTCACTTAGAAGTGCAATTCAGGTTCTTTGATTTGTCTCCAAAAGTTGAAGGCATTCTTGGCAGGACGTACCGGCCAAATTTCAAGAATCCTGCCAAGCCAGGGGTCGATATGGCTGTTATTGGTGGTGATGACAAGTACAAGACTAGTTCACTTCTATTAGCTGACTGCAACTACTGTACTGTTTTCAGTCCTGGAAAAATGGTTACTGAGAGAACTTTGCCAATGGACTTTGGCTCTCTTGTTTGTACTGGTGGAAATGGAATTGTATGCAAGAAGTGATCTTTTAATCATAAAAGAAAGGAAGCAAATAATAAGTTCAATTCCTATAGTAGCTGCTTGTATCAGCATTGTTTGTTCTCATAAATCTCCCTTGTTTATCTCTGTTATAATATAAACTAGTGGTTTGTTTTGAATAATGACTTCATCATCTATGATTGAGTTGCAAAAACTTCTAGATAGGTATTCTATATCTGAACCAAATTCTTTCTGATTAAAGAATCTTTTTCTAGTTGCTCTGAAACAATTAGCTATTCTCTAGAAGAAATACGGGATTCTGCTTCTGGTGGCAACATGTTTGGTCCCGTTTATGACTCAAATCAATATGTTCTAAGAAGAAAGATTGGAATATCAATCTCATCGAGATCATCGATATCATACCATATCCCATCAATCGAATCACTTTTTCGAAAAATACGACATCTAAGTCATACAAGTAAAGAGATCTATTCATTGATAAGAAAAAGAATAAACGTGAACGGGGATTGGATTGATGAGAAAATTGAATCTTGGGTCGCGAGCTCCTAGCAAGTTCGGATCACTTACCATACACGGGCTCTACGAAGGAAGGGGTTGAGTTAGGAGCATTTTCAATATGATTCTTTTCCTGTATTTGTTTGATGAGAAATACGAGTCTGTTTTTGTCCACTTTCTTCATCCCCTCAATCAAAATGATCAAAAAAGAAGGTGAGCTTGCTTCTTATTCTCGTCTTGATCTCTTCCATCTCTGTCTGGCTCGTTGTCACCCATGTTGAAGAAAGGTTTGGAACCCTGTAGAGAATGAAGAGGGACCAAGGATCTTCCACTCAACAGTGCTTTTCGAGGCTCCAAAACTGATTTCTTATTTTTTCAGTTGAAGATTTTTATTCAATTTCAAAAAGATTACAAAAGATTTGAGGGACTGAAACTAAGTTGAACTTTCCCTATTACAACTGTCTGCGGTTAACTAATTTATCAGCAACTTGATTCTCCTGAGTGAACGCATGCTTTCTTATTTTCCTAATCATACATTCCGCATATTTTAATAATATTATTTCATCTTTACCTTTCATATAAGCTAACCGTTGACACTATAAAAGAATTTTTTTTTACCTTTATAAACAGTATAGTAAAAAAACAGCATAGATAAAGAAATATTGTTGCTTTAAAGAATTATAAAATCAGGAATCATTTATCACATTGTATTATTTTTTAATCTTAGGTTAGTGTACTTAATATTATACTGGACAAACAAGTAATAATGGACTGAGTTAGACCTCTCTTTCACATCTTTAAAAGTACAAACTTCCCAAAATGACACGTATAGTATTACAAAATTACAATTTAGAATATAATTTCAGCATTCTTATTTTAAATTCACAAGTAATTTGAAATTGATTACCCAATCCACATCAACTTATTATTTAATAATAAAGTTTGAAATTACCGCGTTTTTAAATTGACAACTTTTGATTCTTATTAATATTGTACAACATCTCTTACTCATCACTTCAGTACCATTTCTAGGGTTTGTTCCACCTCAAAAATCTTGTCATTCTTGAATCTTGAAGCACGAATAGCACTCCCTAGCAACTGGTTTAACATATTTTTCCTTTATATATTTACTTATTTTTCTTCTTTTTGTACTGTATATGACCTCTAAAACTACACAGAATTATTTTATTTTCTTGACTTTTTTTTCACAGCTTGTGTAATTTGGTTTGAAGAGATGGATGGGTTTGATCTCAAATGGTTTGTAAGACTAGCTGTTGTTCTGATGATGGTTCAAAAAATTCTTGGTTGGGGGAAAGAAGGACACTATGTTATCTGCAAAATTGCTGAGGTAAATGAAGTATTTTTCTTGAAAATAAAAATATTTTTTCCGTTAAGCTATGTATTTTCTGAGTAAATTCTTGAGGAAATTGAGTGTTTGGATAAATGGGGTGTTTAATCTTGATCTTTTGTTATGGATTTATTCATAAAGGTTGAATCTTTATGTACTTGCTTGCTAGAACTTGTGTTGACTAGTTATCTGATTTCCTATTTGGCATTGGCTGAAGTATTTTGAGGGGTTTTATGGGTGTGCATCCATTGATGCAGAATTGTAGCATAAAGCTGTCCGTTAACCAACCGAAATGGAATGAGCAAGTACGTAGTAACCAAACCAAAGATTTAAGGAAACCCCCCCCAAAAAAAAGAAAAAGCAAAATAGAGGGGGAAAGAAAAAGGTAGACTTTCCTTCATTCATTGATGCTTTAAAATTGTGTCTACAATTGAATATAAAGACTGTAGTAGTAATCTGGAACAGAAGGATACTGTAGACGTCACCATCTTAACAAACTGTGGTAGTAAAGAGATAAAATAGGAAATTGGGACTATGCTGTTGTTGATGGAAACTCAGACATACTACTTTGGAAGCTCGTGGTACTATATCCATTACATAGTTTTAGATAGAATCATCTGATTTAGGCAACTTGATCTGGCAATTATAGTGACATCGAATCATAATGATTTAAAAAGGAATGTTTTCGTGTGCTTCAAATGACCAAGGCATAATACATAGATAGATAGGCACTCAAACCTGGCGCCAATTGGCAAGTAAACACTTTAACTTTAATAGTGCACATCTAGACACCTCAACTTGTCCCTATTGAATCGTGCAGACAATTGGTGCTAACGTGGCATATAAATTTTAGAGTTGTCTCAATGCTTATTTTGTAAGTTGGAGTGTTCGATTGATGTTATGGAGATGTGTCTAAATGTAAATCCTCAAAGTTGGAATGCTCAGTTGTCAATTAAGGCCAAGTTTAGGTGTCTAAGTTTTCTAGTACTAGAGAAAGATTCTTGAAATTCTTTTGAGACATTCCCAAAAACTTGTTATGGTGGACATATTTATGATTTTGACAGATTTTATCTAAATTTGTCACTGCAGTTCAAATAAGGTGAAGTCTTTAATAGTTTTCTTTGAGTGGAAAACAAGCATATGGAAAAGGACTGACGAAATAAAGATAAAAAATTGGTCAAGCTCTTTTTTTGGAAGTTAATGTGATCTCTTGGGTGTTTCAGGAGTATCTAACAGAAGATGCTGTTGCTGCAGTCAAAGTATTACTCCCAGATCAAGCGGAAGGTGATCTTGCAGCAGTCTGCTCCTGGGCTGATGAGGTTCGGCACCACTACCACTACCGCTGGAGTTCTCCATTACATTATGTAGATACGCCTGATTTCTTGTGCAATTACAAATATTGCCGTAAGTGACACTACATATAATTGTGTCAATATAAAAATTTGCTAACTTCTTGGTTCATGTTAGCTATATTCATTTTGGTATCAAGTTTACTCCCTAGGTATCAAATGAAAAGCGAAGTATGGAAAAAGATTTCTAGCTCGTGTCTACATTTCCTATTGTTACTTGCTACACTGAAGTCAAAGTAGCTGCACTTGATCCAGCATTTCATAGTTGACAATTTTTCTGTTATAGCGATAAACCCCGACTTGGCATATTAAGATAAATCTTTTAATGCACTTGTGTCTCGTAGCCTTGACCCATTAATAACCTTGGTCTACTTTCTGATAGGAGATCTCTTAGCTTTGGCCCATTAATAACCTTGGTCTACTTTCTGATAGGAGACTGCCATGACGGGCATGGTCACAAGGACAGGTGTGTTACAGGAGCAATATACAACTACTCAATGCAACTGTCACAGGGGTATTATAATTTGAACTCAGAAAAATGTAAGGAAGACTGCCCCTCTGTGTTATTGATGCATTTATTGGACTGGAACTAATTATTTCTAGTGACAGACAACTTGACTGAAGCACTTATGTTCTTGTCTCATTTTGTTGGTGACGTACATCAGGTCAGCTCATCTTTCCTAAAACCTTGGTGTATATAACTTTAAATAACACAAACAAATGTGTCTGCAGATAAATGTTTGGAACTAATTCGATAAATTTCTTTTAGTCCTGAAATCTTGATCAAAGGATAAGTTTCTTTTCGTCTTAAATAATAACGTCCACACTGCTATGCCTCTCGCCTAGAAATAAAAAAAAGGTCCGCGTGCATGGAATCGGACCACTAAAAATGCCATCATTTCTGAGTAATATGCTTCCTTTCCTTGATCTAACATGATTAAGTGGGTGGTTCTACCATCCTCTGAATATATGCCCTCTCTTTTTTGGAGGCCCACTCACTTCAAATTTATTTTGTTTATGGAAATCCAGAATTAAATATTGTGGTCATGGGACAGACTTCATCAAATCCCAGGCTTGTACATCTAAATTTGAGTGGTAATCAGAAAAAGAAAATGGAAGTCCTGGAAGGTAAATTTAGTTATCTTATTTGTTTCTGTGTGCAGCCTCTTCATGTTGGTTTCACTGGAGATCTTGGTGGAAACAGTATAATAGTTCGTTGGTACAGGAGGAAGACTAATTTGCACCATGTAGGTTGTGAGTTTCTTTTGGATATCAATTTATTCTGGGCTCATTCTTTTTGGATTACTAAATAAAATGGTTGAAGTGTAACATCTTCAAGCAGACTTGTTCACTTCATGTTATCGTTAATTATATAAAATGTCCAATATTTAGTGTCCTTTTCATTTGAAATATATTTAGATATATAATACCTTCTTTCTAACTCTCAAATTATGCATTCACTTTTCTCTACTTTGAAACAAAAGGCAAGTTCAGAGCATGTTTGCCTCTTCTTACCTTTTACCTATCAAAAAAATACTTGAAAAGTATATGCATCTTCAACTGTATGCATGGAGGGTGGGGGTTGGGGTTGGGGGGTTGTATTTTGAAACATGTGATTATTTAATGTGAGTCACGCACAAATCAGATATCTGTATAGAAACGGTCACTTTAACTTCTTGACTCAACTTTTTTAGGTATGGGATACGATGATTATTGAATCTGCATTAAAGACATACTACAAATCTGACATCATGTTAATGACAAAAGCTCTGCTGAGAAACATCACTGTAAGTTTTAGTTGATTTCTTCGTCCACAATACTAAGTATCCCTTGTTAGAGATATGAACTTTACATTTCTTAAAATGATATTGAGAATTGTTATATTGTGCATGAATATTGTGGGAGGATTTTGTCATCTCTGTGCCACAGTGATCATTGAAAAGCATCTCACTCTGTCTGTTGTTCTCTTAAAGAAACATTACTGTTCTTTTAGCATCAACTCAGTCTCAGAAATCATAGTCAAAATCTGCTTCACATGGATTCCACTTTCTGATCGGAAAATCTTTCCTCAGTAATATGTAAATTGAGATAGTTTAGAAGAGAAAATTAATTATACAACTCTTTCTTTCCAAATGATGTTTTGTTTGTCAAGAAACAAAAGGAAGGTTACGCAATGGATGCTCAACCAATATCTCTAACAGAAGTTGCTTCCATGACATTGCAAGTTTCGTGCAATTTTCTTTTTGTTTCGGATGTATAAATAGCACCAACTCTTGAATTTGTTAAGCTCGAAACCTAGCAATGTGAGTATGCCTTTTCACTAGCTTCTCAAGACCTGGAGAAAACATCGTGATCTGGATATTTGTTAAAAGGAAAAGAGAGTTTCATTGTTGATCCTTTGTTTATTGTGTTTTCTTTATTCCCATCATCACTTGTAATTTATGTACTTGTATCTTGAAATAGGATGAATGGTCCGATGATGTTCCATCTTGGGAAAGTTGCAAGGAGCTGGTTTGTCCTGATCCGTAAGTGTATTTTTTGTCCAATTCATTTTTGTCCCTTAGAACCTGCAACCTCTTTCCCCCTCACTTTTTTCGTTGCCTTGCGGATTAAGTTGTTTTGATCTTTGGAGTACTAAGTACTAGAAAACTTTTTCAGTCAATAACTTCACGAGTGTACTCTATGTGTCTTGGGTTATTTTTTGGATTAATTTGAGATACTCTAGCTTTATACTCTCTTATATCTGTAGTTTGGTGAATTGCTCTAATCTTATTATAGACATAGGTATAATTCACTAAACCACCTGAATATTGTGTTTTCTTGTATTAACAAGTAATTGTATTTTATTAATGAGTTAATTGTCTTCAAGGATTATCGAATTTCAGACCAAAGGGGTGCGATCCCTATATATTCATATGTACATGGACATAAAAACAACGCACTATTTTGAGGAATTCATTTTTACAGGTATGCTTCTGAAAGTGTCCGTTTAGCCTGTAAATTTGCATACAGAAATGCAACCCCAGGAAGCACTTTAACAGGTAAAAAACTGATTTTTTTCTGTGGTCTTTTTCACTTTCTAGCCTTTATTTGAATGGCGTGCTAAGCATTCATAAATATATTATATTGATAACCCTCTAAATAATCCAATTAGATCAAGAAAATGTCAAAAATAAAATTGCTTTATGAACAAGTTTCACGTCTTAATCTGTGTCATCAGCGGAAGCTTTTCCTTTGTGGCTCTAACTATGAGAAAACATTCAATTATGCTGTTGGTTTGTAATGATTGAGCTCTTGATGCTGTAATATCAACCCATTCTTGGACATGCTGTTACGTGATATTGACAAGTCTTTTTCTTTTCCTGGTTGATAATAATGAGACCGACATGTAGATGTAATTTGGTTTCTGTCATGATCTTTTCGTTATTGCTACATGACCTTGCTTTGTCTTTAGAAGGATCCACTTTCTTAACGTTTCTTCCCTACAAATCAATTACCTATTAAATATTAATGGAAAACTAAGCTATGTACAGCTATTTTCTTTGTGTAACAATAATTAGCTGACATTAAGAAAGCCTCCATGTGCATCACAAGATTGTATTCAGTATATTTCCATAACTCTTTGACGTCCACACTAATCTTCCATTATCTGTTTTTTTCGCCCAGACGATTACTTCCTCTCTCGTCTTCCTGTTGTGGAGAAGAGGTTGGCGCAAAGTGGGGTCCGCTTGGCCGAAGTTCTCAACCGAATTTTCACCAAAAACTCATCAGTTGCTGCACAATAAAGTTAATCTGTAGAAGGAAGTCAGAGATAGGGGTCCACTCTATGTATTGAATTTCCTTTATAACTTGAGAGTTCCCCTCACGTCAAGAACTGAAACCTACTTAAGTGCCTTATAAGTCAACTATTATATTTAATAAAATGTTAGCTTTAGATGCACAACTAGTCCATTACATGTGATGGATGCTACACATCATATTGGAATATGCTCTATGTTGCTTTTATGGATAATCAACCTTTATTTTTCTAAAAAATAAGAGGATTCTTCAGCTTGTACACAATAAGGACCATTTGAACATTTTGTATATATAGAACAAGCCAATTTTGGTGGGACATTTCTTCTTTGAGGATGTTGAGGTTAACTTCTTTAAGCATTATTTTCTCTCTTTGTGTTGCTTTTATCAACCAATCTGGTGTTGAAGCATGGAGCAAAGAGGGCCATATGATGACATGTCGAATCGCGCAGGTATATATTTTATCTGAACTTTTGATATTCACAAAGTATTTGAACAACATATTACATGTGGAAACAGGACTTGTTGAATGATGAGGCAGCTCATGCAGTCAAGATGTTGTTGCCTGAATATGTTAACGGCGACTTGTCAGCCCTCTGTGTGTGGCCGGACCAAGTCCGGCACTGGTATAAGTATAGATGGACAAGCCCTCTACACTTCATTGATACTCCAGATAATGCTTGCAACTTTGATTATGAAAGTAAGTCAAATACATAAAAGAAAAGGTCTTTATTCTCTTTTTTTACATATTGATCCACTTGGTCCAAAAATTCAGTGTTATATTTTATGGTGAAAAGGGGACTGTCATGATGGACATGGAGTAAAGGATATGTGTGTTGCTGGTGCAATTCAGAACTTTACCACTCAACTCTCTCATTACAGAGAGGGAACTTCCGATCGTCGACGTAAGAATCAAACTAGTAAATTATTGCAAATTATATGGGATGATTCACTTATCATAAGATTGATTATTACAGATAACATGACAGAGGCCTTGTTGTTCTTGTCACATTTCATGGGAGATATTCATCAAGTATGTACTTATTCTTTTTTTCACATTTTTAACGTTAAATAAACACTGTGATTATTTTATAGAAAAACTTGTTGCCTTGTTGTTTTTGTGATTTCAGCCAATGCATGTTGGCTTTACAAGTGATGCCGGAGGAAATACTATTGATTTGCGCTGGTTTAGGCATAAATCAAACTTGCATCATGTAAGTATATAATTCGATCCATGATTTAAAGTTAATATGATTAACGACGTATATTATAGGTATGGGATAGAGAGATAATTCTAACAGCTGCAAAAGATTATTACTCAAAGGATGTAAACCTCCTTGAAGAAGACATTGAAGGAAACTTCACGGACGTAAGAGTTTTATTAACTTCTCAGTATAATCCATTTAAAATGTTTGAACTTAAATGTGTGTTTAGCTTAAATATTTTAACAATTACTTTTTAAATTAACTTATTTTTTTTAATTTAAAAAAATAAAAAACATATTTTTCAAAATTTTTCTCTAACTTCGAATTACATTTTTTTTTCCTATCCCACCCCGTAACTTGACCTTCCACCAGCCCTCAACCCCGGCCCCCCTCAATTTTTTCTTTTTACCTGACCTCCTACCCCAACCCCCTAACCCCAAATCAGCCCTCAGCCCCCTTCCCCATAATAATTAAAATTATAAAAAAATATATTTTTGAAAATACCTCAAATTTACCACATTCTATGGCTGATCCCTACCTCCAACCCCCAACCCCTACCAACTCCCACCCCAATTTTTTTTTTTATATTTTTAAAAAAAATTAAATCATAAAAAATTTAATTTTTATTTACTCCCCCTCCG
>JAOTQJ010000049.1:17157512-17178261 GCA_025642045.1 Solanum sejunctum | reverse complement strand
CTTGAGTTTCAGTGGCAACATTGCTAGGCGAACTCCTCTGCAACTCAACTTCAACTCCCACTTGCTTTGCATTCTCTTAACCCGATGGTCTTGTGACCTCCCCTTCAGCGATTATCATTTCGGATCTACCACCATCTTGTACCGCTGCAACAACCTGCGGGACACGCCGTCCGACCATCCTGTCGGGAAGACTTTCGACACAAGATATTACTGCAGACCTTCCATATCGCTAGGTTATACCATCTGATCCGCCAAATCATCTTGTACCACCGCAACAACCTGCGGGACACACCGCCCGACCATCCTGTCGGGAAGACTTTCGACACAAGGCATTACTGAAGATCTTTGGTGCTAATGCCACACCGGTGACTCCGTACACGTCGGTTCATCATTCCTTCCCTCTGAACCTGGGCTTTGATACCTCTCCCGAATTGTGCATCTCCTTCTGTGCCTGCTGCTCCTTCCGTTTCTGCAATATGGCACCAAGGTTTTTCAATCCGGGCAATGCCTGTAACTATGCGGCTCCCTGCATAGGTAGCACTTGGACGCTTTCTCGGGATGCTCTGCCCTTTTCGTCGCTTTGTCTTCTGGACCTCCTGTTATCAGGCCTGCCGGTGTCATGATGCTTGGGTCATAGTTGCCATCCCCGGCCCCTGCCACCATCTCCCCCACCTTGGTCATGATTACCATCCGAGTCTTCCCCTCGGTCTCTGCTTCGCCTGTCATATCGAGCGTCCATCAAAGCCTCAATTCTGGCCTCCCTTGATCCAGCAAATCCGACGCATCCGCCGTCCATCACGCCTTCCTCAAGTGCCCTCATCCTTGCACTCATAGCCTCTATGGCCTTGACCATTCCATTCATCATGGCGTCCATGGCCTCTATCTGGCTTAGTGCTTCCATGAGCCGACACTCCAAGGAAGTGATGGTCTTCCTCAACTCGAGCTCCGCCGTCTGGCAACCGTCCAACCCTTTTCGATTGTTCACATTCTCCTCAAAGGTGAATTCCTCCAAGGCCTGGAACTTGCCATCAAACTGATTCAAGCGGCGGCCCAAAAACTCTACTGCTCGTCGGGCAACCCTCTTGACCTATCCTTTGCCAAGTGGGATGTCGGAGGGATCTTTGCCTCGTTCATCATCGATCAACTCCGTATCCGAAAGTGAGTGAGTTGTTATGGCTTCACTTGGTGACGGTCCGACCGGCACCTGCTCAACCTTCTTGGAGCCTTTCTTCCCCCTGTGTTTCTTACCAATATCCAGATCGTAGTGATTCCTGCCCCACGGTGGGCGCCAGTTGTTAGGAAATACGATCTGAATATCTAAAAGGAAGAAGAAAAGTTACTTTCAGGGTAACGCCCAATGTTGCCGTGGAGTTTACCCAATGGGTAAACCCCATGGCGATAGGATATATATCTTAATGATATCTGGACAATTACACAGGGGTAATGTTTTACAAGATTGTTGGATTTCTGGATGGGAGATTTCTAGATGGGAGATTTTTTTTTGGATGGGTTACCATAGCAAATGACTAGCCTATTTATACAAAGATTTTGAAGGCCGTTGCTATAGTAAAAGTGCCGTTGCTACAGTACCTCATAGCCGTTGCTACACTACCCCGTAGCTATTGCTACAGTATCCCAGGTTCTATACGATGCTGCTACAGTACTCGAATATAACATCAGGCTCTACAACCTAACAATATGTGTGTTGAGAAAAGTAACAGGAAGGGACAAAGAGGAACAAGAAAAGATTTTCTGTTTTAAGCATGGGTAGTCTATTAAACATGAATAAGTGCATATGATCGTCGTCGTCTTCTTTTTTTTGTTTGCTGTTTCCTTCTCACTTTACTGATTTTAAGGAAAAAAACATAAATCATGAAGTCACCATACAACATTGTCACAACTTTTTCTCTGAAGGTGGCATCCCTTGTGATGGGAACAGTTTGATAATCATAGCTCCGTATTAAATTCGATCCATCTCCACTCAGCAAATCCATTGGTATATCCTTTGTCTCCCAAGAAGTAGTAATCTGGTCTAAGGGAAATCTAACATAGATATTAGTAAACTCAGTATGACTGTTATTATCATCTTCTTATGATTTAAAGTAGGAAACTTTGCTGGTGACGATAGACTGAAGATTATGCCATCAATGTTAGAAATACTGTCAATAGAAGAACATATGACAAACAAGGTTGCTCTATCTTAATAAGATAATTCTAGAATCAGAATCATAAGATGCCATAGACTGAAACTGAATTTTATGTCTGAGCAGCAATGGAATTGTATGTCTCTTTCCTGCTGCCATCTATGTTACATGGAATCACTTACAGGTACAGATGCTTTATGTCGCAAAGTTGAACGGGTTTCAAATGGTTATAGTGCTTCATTTAGAGTTTTCAAGTTAAATTACAATAAAATTTACATGAAACAAGTACGAATCCATGTAAAATTTGGTGCAATTGTAGTCCAATGCATTAAGTTGGACTTGATCTTCAAACGTGAAAGGATTAAGCTTTAATTTCTGATGCCATGCTCTGGTTTGTCTCAACTTTTTGAAACACTTGAAGAATGCATTTTCAAGATGACGGCGCATTAGTCATTTTCTTCATAAAACTGCTGCATCTTCTTAAAATGCTAAGGCTAGCTAATCTTGATATTGTTAGATTGGAGTGTCCAAGCAATTGTCAGCTGGGTACTGTGCGAGGCTTATGGCAGTCAGAATGTCTCTATTGTTGCTGAAGAAGATGTGGAAGCTCTTTCAAAGGCTAGCGCAGTTGGCCTGTTAGAAGCAGTAGTAAGAACTGTGAATGAGTGTCTAGCCGATGCACCCCGTTTTGGACTGAAAGGTCCTGGTACCGATCTGGATGCTAAAGCTGTTCTTGAGGCTATAAGTCGGTGCAGCTTGGCAGGTGCCAGAGGTAGCAAGTTTTGGGTACTGGATCCTGTTGATGGCACGTTGGGTTTTGTGTGTGGAGATCAATACGCCATTGCTTTGGCATTGATAGAAGATGGAGAACCTGTGCTTGGGGTTCTCGGGTGTCCAAATTACCCTATGAAGAAGGAATGGCTTAGTTATCAAAATGGTTATAGGAGAATCCTATCTAGGTTGACCTCCTCTACAGCTGAATCCTCAGATAGAGGTTCTGTACTATATGCAAGGAAAGGTGGCGGCAGGGCTTGGATGCAACCATTACTGCACGGAGAAAATAAATTTGTGTGGCCGAACTCTGCAAGGGAAATCAGAGTATCCTCCATCGATAATCCAGCACTAGCTACCTTTTGTGAACCAGTTGAGAAGGCAAACTCAAGCCATTCCTTCACAGCAGGATTGGCTCATAGTGTTGGACTTCGGTAAATATCTCTCACAATTCCCTCTCATTCCAAAACTGATCTTCCTGTCTTACAATAAACGCGTGTAACTTTCTAGATGCTATATTTATGATTGCTTACTATTAGTTGCCTTAGCATTTAGAATCTATTTCCGGTTATATTATAAAGTCGGCTGACATCATACCAATTGCAGGAACCAGCCATTACGTGTATATAGCATGGTAAAGTATGCAGCCATAGCTCGAGGGGATGCTGAGATATACATGAAGTTTGCGAGGGCTGGTTACAAGGAGAAAATATGGGATCATGCAGCTGGTGTTCTTATCATTGAAGAAGCCGGTGGAGTGGTGACAGATGCAGGAGGGCGTCCACTTGACTTCTCAAAAGGTGAATACTTAGAAGGACTTGATCGCGGTATAATTGCTTGCGCTGGAGCCAAACTGCACGAAAAGATCATTGGGGCTGTAGATGCTAGCTGGAACTCCTCCTGCCTTTAACCTACTGTATGTTACTCAAAAATGTTCAGCCTATATGTGATCAAAATGGTGTGCATAGGACCATCCCTGTTGCAAATATAAATGAACAGTTATACTGATTTATTGCACTATGTTAGGAGTCAAAATTGAAGAAAAAAATGTCTACTATCAGCATGTGGGAATTTAATTCATTAAAAGAATGTATTGATTAAACTCTGAAAATATCAGCTTAGAAGCCATAGGGAAAATTAGAGTGGTCCTGCAAAAGTGAGTGAAATTCAATAGGATGAGCATTGTAGGGATCCTTTTCTTTTAATGTCTCTGCCTGCTGCTTTTGTTGTCACCAATTTCTTTCTATGAGTAGCTTCTTAGGGCGTGTTCGATACGAACGAAAATATTAATTTTTATTTTTTTCATTGAAAAATATTTTGCTAGAAAATATTTTTGTAAGAACATTTTCCTTGCCTCCGAGGACTAGACTTGGCCAAATTTGAGAAACTAGTGTTATTTCCTTCTCTAATTTCTTTACACGTGATTATCTGCTAGTTAACTCATGATCTTCTATAATTATTGATATTGATTAGTATTTTCTACAAATATATAACCTAAGATTAAGATAAATTTCTTCATCTTCAACAAATTACTAAGTATATGTAAATAAAACAATGTTTATATCTTGCCATGCACTAGGTAAAAAGTGGCTGGAATTCATTTACTATTAACAAGGTAAACAATTTTAACCAAAATAAAGAAAGGACAGGAAAAATTTAATGGTAGCAACTACAGAAAACTTTCCGCCACATGATTTCTTTATGGAATCAATTAATTCTATACAATAATTCAAATAATTAACTATTCCCTCTATTTCAAGGAACAAAAACAAGCGATTTCAACAGTTTTTTATGGGTGTTAGCCTACGGATTCTGGCGCTGCAGGGGGTTCTGACGTAACATTTCTGAAAAATCATACGAGTAGATTCGCAATGAGCCCGGCAAGAAGTCCAGATGGCCTGGTGGCATTAGTGGAGGCTTGGTAGGATTTTATGGGCCAAAAAACAGGAAACAAACGATTTCGACAGTTTTCTGTAGGTGTTAGCCCATGGATTCTGGCGCAGCAGGGGGCTTCGGTGCAACATTCTCGAAAATTCATTTGAGTGGGTTCGCAATAAGCCCAACAAGAGGCCCAGGTGGTCCGACGGGGTTGATGGAGGCCTGGTAGAATTTTATGGGCCAAGGAACAGGAAACAAATGATTTCGGTAGTTTTCTGTGGGTGTTAGCCCATGGATTCTGGCGTTGCAGGGGGCTTCGACGCAATATTCCTAAAAAATCATACGAGTGGGTCCGCAACTAGTTCGCCAAGAAGCCCAAGTGGCCTGGTGGACCAAGGAATATGAAACAGGCAATTTGGGTAGCTTTCTGTCGGTATTAGCCCACGGATTTTAGCGCTGCAAGGAGCTCTTGCGCAACATTCTAGAAAAATCATACGAATGAGTCCGCAACGAGCCCGACAACAGGCCCAGGTGGCCTAGCAAAGTTGATGGACGCCTGGTAACATTTTATGGGTCAAGGAACCAGAAACAAGTGATTTCGGCTGTTTTCTGTGGATATTAGCCCATGGATTTTGGCGCTGCAGGGGGCTCCGGTGCAATATTCCCGAAATATCATACAAGTGGGTCCACAACGAGCTCAGCAAGAGGCCCAGGTGGCTCGGCATCGTTGGTGGAGGCTTGGTAGAATTTTATGGATCAAAGAATAGGAATAAAGCGATTTCAGCAATTTTCTGAGGGTTTTAGGCCATGGATTTTGACGCTGTAGGGGGCTCTGACGCAATATTCCCAAAAAATGATACGAGTGGGTCCGCAACGAGCCCACCAAGAGGCCCAGGTGGCCTTGTGGCATTGGTGGAGGTCTGGTAGGATTTTATGGGCTAAGGAATAGGAAATAAGTGATTGCGGCATCATTTATTTCTAAACATTATGTTTTTTTATTTTTATCCTTTTCAAACTTTAAACACTCATTTAATGCATCATTTATTTCTAATACAATATTCAAAAAAGAATGAAGGGAAAATTAGAAAAAAATTTCAGCACATCCCTCAAAAAATAAATAATTCAATTATTTAGAAAACTCAAAAATTTCTCATTAATTTAATTATTTTAAAATAGAGGAAGTAATTAATAAACTCAGTAATAATTTACTCTAATACAAATGAAGTGGTATTTATGTCCCAAAAATAAAGTAATTTTACCATATTAGTGTAATGGTAATCATCAATAGTAAAAAACAAAGCAAAACTTAATTTAACAAACATTGTATTGACTTCTACCGGATAATATTCTAACAAGGTTCGTTTTCGTAGCTAACGCTTAATTTTAAATTTTGAATCATATTTTAAATTTATCTTCATATATTTATTCAAAATTTGATCTTCAAATATTTTCAAGTTTTCATTCAAATCAATTTTTGGGACTTTCATTTACAAAACTTCAAAAAAAAATTGTAAGTAAAATACATATTTAAAAACAATTTCAAAAATTAAATTTTAAAGAAAACTTCATGTGAGCTTGCTTTTCTGGCCACAATGAATTCAAGGAGTTCCAATCTGAACCACCTTTATCTCACGCGTTTTCCAATACTTCGTCTCCATATTTTTACTTGTCATTATTTTACTTTTCAAAATCAACTTAACTGAATTAATCAAATTTAATATTTAATATTTAAAATTTAAAATTTAAATAATTAAAAACTATATAAAAAATACTATAAATTGTAATCTTTCTCATATTAATATGTTGAAAGAATACATCATAAAACGTTAGTCAAAGTTCATATAACTTGACTCGATAAGTGAAATGTAGTATTTTCGTTTATCAATTTGAATAATAACAGATGCAGGGACAAACTATTTCTTAACATATGTTTTTAGATAAAATTTTATATAAATTTTAGAAACTACTATATATTTATATATCAATTTGGTTAATTTTTTACTCGTATAAAGTAAGCCTAATCAATATTTTTTGTCGATTTATCCGACTTTTTAATTTGATACGATTTCTCGATTTGGTTAATTTGTATGATCGATCACTCATATTAATTTGTACTCTATTAATTATCTGCCTTTTGTAGGGAGAAATTTCTGATTACGGCAGCAGCCATCTCCATCCCTATAGTCCACCCTACTTTCTCATCTCTAAATTCTCTCATATTTATAACGATCCGATCAATGGGTAATTAACACTTTTTATTTGTCAAAAATAATTTATTTTTAACTAAAAAAATTATATAAAATAATTTCTTTAGATGTTCTGTATGAAAATTCTCTCTCTATGCCTGTACACGTTGACTCATTAAAACAAGACATAGATAATAAAATCTTGTGCTCTATAGTGAAATAAATTGCACCCACTCTGCTCTTATTATACAAATAAAGTCGTCATGAAATTGTCCCAACTACCATCCACTTTTTCTCTTAATTTCTTCAATGCTTTTCCCATATAAATATTCCTCATTCTTCTCCTCTCTCTATATTTCACCTAAAGCCAACAAAATGAAGAAAAAATCCATAACTCTCTTAGCTATCTTGCTCATCAGCACAATCAATTTCACCTTTGCTACAAGATACATCCATCCACACAAACATGTAGTTGGGAAACAAAAGAAAGGTACAGGCAGTGGCGGAGCTAGGAATAATCATGGCGGTGGGCCGTTTGGAGGGATTTTTGGGCCTGGAGGAGGGTTTAACATTCCTGGGCTTGGTGGAGGAGGAGTATATGGTGGTGGATTTGGGGGCCCAAAAGGTGGATTTGGAAAAAGTGGTGTCATAAGGTCCAATGTTGTATGCAAAGAAAAAGGCCCATGTTTGGGGAAAAAATTGATATGTCCAGCAAAATGTTATAAATCATATTCAAGTGCTGGAAAAGGATATGGTTTTGGTGGGGCAGCTGGTGGATGTACCATGGATTGCAAGAAGAAATGTGTTGCTTATTGTTAAAAAAAAAGTGAAAAATAAATTGGTTAAGGAAGTTATTATATATATATTTACTTAATTAATGAATATATGTTGGGAGGTATTTTGATGATGGATGTTGTTTGTTGTATGGGTTATGTCATGTGGAAAACACAATTAATTATGAGAAATTTATGTTTGGGATTGAGATGTTACTTTAAGACTCATGAAAAATATTAATAAAATGACTTGTGAAGGTGTATCGTTTTATATATGCATTGTTGAATCCCTTTAGATATGTTATTAGTAGAACAATTTAGTATTTTTTTTTTCTATCACTATTCGAAAAACATACCTTATAAATGTAGTTTAATGCATTTTGAAATGTCTGTCGGAACTGTGAACTGTGATAAATTGACAGATTTGGCTGAACTAAGGATGTCTGAATTTAATCACATTGACTAATAACATGAAGAGGGGGAGGGAATATAATGCTTCATATTAATATGGCAACACCTACTCATTAATTGTAACCTTATCTTATAATCTATTTTTTATAATATAGATAGAAAAAGAAGAAAAATTATGAAATTAGAATTTTCACAAGTCAAAACCTTTACAAATGGAAATTAAACATATAAAATATTGAATAATTTTATTAATCAAAATTTAAATAACTAAGAAAAAAATAATTAGCTATATTTACTTCTATTCGAATTTGAACTTGGCTCTCATAATTTGGATGCAATCACCTGACATATCGATCGATTCGGTTTGATTTTAAAGTTTATCAGTTATTAATTCGTATATATACTAAACTGTTATATAACTATTATGATATTGACTTATCAGTTATTGATTTATAGGTTATTGATCGTTATTGATTCAATTATTGATTTAACCATTAAGATTTGACAAAAAAAATCTTTATCAAAAACTACATAAAAACAAGGTGACAAATCAAATGATCATACACATGAATTGATAAATTTCATTGTGTTCAAAATCAAATACTATCGCATTGAAAACAATAGAAAGTTTGAGATAATAAAAAATAAAAGTATCAAAGACTTTACATATCAAATAGTACGAATATAATTATTTAATTTATTATCGAATTATTGATTAACCCATTAAGAAAATACCGTTAAAAATCAATAATCCAGTAATAAAAATAATTTAAACTATTATTGAAACTGCTAAAACAAAAGCATTCCATCTTTTTTCTAACAGCACTTGGTCAAAAGTAGTCAATAAACAGAACATACATCACTAGAATGATCCCTAAAAACATATGAAACAGCAAGAGCCTATATGAAAACAAGAATATCAGCCCAACTCCCAAAATCTGCAACCTTACCCCCACCCCTGGCCCTCGCAACATCCTTCTCCCAAAATCATTCTTTCATTATATTGCTGCTCTAAAGGCCCCTCTAGCAGCTTCTTGTTTCATCTGCGCGGCTTTACCACTTCCTCGGAAATACATGTATACTTGCTGCATTATCACAGTACATGTAAACCAGGAAGTCAGATTCTGGGCTCGAGTACAAAAGGATATTTTGGAAAGCGGACAAACAGAAAATGAGTCTGACCTGGATAACCCAAATGCTCAGCAATGACTCGAGGCAAAATAGTCCAAAACCGATGAAGTAGAAAATCTAATAAGGGAAGCACAACAGATACATGTTAATAGTAGAACTTCCATAGCTTGAGTTAAAACTTTCACCAGAAAGACGTTTTGAGTATGTTATGTTGTTCCATCAAACAAAAAGGCGTACAAGGTACTATAGAGGACTGTGATGAAAATATTCAATAACTCACCCCAACAAGTACATTTTTGCCGACGAGATCTACTGCAGGCAGGATGCCTCTGTTCCAACAAATAACAAAGCATCAGATCATTCTAACAGTCGGCTACTTTATTGATGAAATCCACACAAAACTCAAAAGCAATAAGCTTGAAGGCGGCATAATTCAGTGTTTTGGTTGAAAGGGAATTATGTAATTAGTATGCTAGGTGAAGTGGATTTGTTAAGAGTCCTTTTTCTAAAAATAAGTATCATGAGTTTTACAACTCTTCTTCAGAAGTCAAATGCAATATCGAACTCACGTAAGGGATTTTCCTCTGAAGACTACTGGAGGAGCAACAGCAGCAAAGATGCAGAATGCAATGTGAACCTGCAAACAGTGGAAAATCTATGACAGCTGCACAATTGAGTCGGATATCTAAGAAATCTTTAGCTTTGTAACATGGAGTCAGGTAGCTATGTACCCGGTAGGCTACCACCTTCACCTATTTGCAAGTCTCAAGAGTATTTTGGAGGATCCTTATGAAGTACCCATTCCCATGTCATTCACATTGAGCATATGACAAAGAAACAAAGAGTCTCATAACACAGACGAAAACAATTGCATAAGGAACTTACCAAGTAAAACAAGAAAAACCACGCAAACTTCATGGCACCATCAGTTCTGTGACCAAATACCTTGATTAGTAGGGGACCAGGAAAAAAGGGGGAAAAAAGAGACAACAGGGGGATAAGCTCATAAAAGGCGTTGACAAAATTATAAAGAATCAGTTTTCTGCCACATTGACAAAATCTTTTAATATAATACTTCAGCAATAACAACCAACAAAAAGATCAGTTCTTGCTTTCAAAAACTGTTCAATGATTTCTGAATTAAATCAGCTCAATTCTCTGAAAGACAAAAAAAAATTTTACCTAAAAGCACGATATAGAGGACGATACCACAAGAAGTAGGCTCCAGGAACACCCGATATGAAGTAAATGATAGAAAGGAACCAGATCTTTACATCTACACACAAATCAAAATAAGTACTCCGACTTCATCGGATAAGTAATGACATGTAGATACAGGGGAACATGCCGATTCAATGTACCTCCTTCTTTGATCCATGCTGTAGTAGTAGCTACAATGTTCCATAATAGGCATGCAAAAAGTCCTGCTCACAATCAGCATATATCTCATTAGCAAGAGAAAAAACAATGAACTCACATACAGTACAAAATGACTAAATGTAATTAATTAAAAAAATATATATAAGGAAAAAGTTATTCCAGACAGGCAGATATATCAAGTTATAACATGCGAAGAACTTTTATTCAACAAGAAGAATGAAAAAATACTAGCAAAATCTTGTTTGAGTTACATTTTTCACCTATGTTGCTTGGACTCTTCAAAAATGTTGAAGGGTGCGTGTCGGATCCTCCAAAAATAGTGTATTTTTGAAGGATCCAACTTGGGTGCGGCAACACTTTTGGAGAGCCCGAGCAACTTCGATTTTCACAATAAGATACAGTTACAATGTTGATCAAAAGGGAAACGGACCATATGGATCCTTCATTTATCTGCTGGTATAATAAAGTGTACCAACATAGAGATATTGGCATTTGCAGGCAGATTGTTTGAAAAATACTAGAAGTTAGCCAAAGAAAGATCCCCCACCTCTACTGGACGCTTAATATTCTTACTGGTATGCACACATTTTTTAGTCCCAAGTTACACAGGAAGGGGAACAAAAAAGAGAAGGCTTTTCTTTCTACGCGGACTAAACTAGGGTCTTTCTCATTTTCTACAATATCGTTACCTAGTTCTTTGAAGGCCTCCAAAAAGGCATTATATGGGGATCTGACTTTTTTTGGTCCTCATGTTCTCATTATTTTTTATATTCTTTTGATGAAGCAACGAATTTAAGTACTATTGCATTTGTCCCAATATTACTGGCAATTTAATATTTGAGTCCAACTATTTTTCAGACAATTAATTCTATCCCAACTTCTCTAAATATTATCTACTACTAGAAGTTGTGATTAGCACTTCTATGTAGTTTCCAAATATCTAAATTTACTTAAATGGATCATGGAGTTGATGTTAGAATAAGATGTGTTGACACGCAGGCTCCGAATCCCACAATTTTTGGACGGAGGGAACACTATATAGTAACAAAACACCATATAAAGCATGCAGCATATATGCTGTTCCATGATAGAATAACCAAACAAATGGAAGCAGTAGTTAACATACCCAAGAACGTTGAAAATGCAACATATTGTAGCTTTTGAAGATGAATTGGTATTTCATTTCCAATATCATGATGGATGATTGGGAAGAACGGAGGCCAATTTTTCTCCTCAATAACAATGCCGGCTGCAACTCAAGGATGAAGTGAACTTGTTAAGATACAGCATAAATCACAGGACAGAAGTTACATATGAAATATAATATTCTACAAAATTTGCAAGGTACTCGACGAAATCAGAATTGAAAAGCTGCATTTGAACAGCAGAATTCTACTTTAAACGTGGAAAAAATGGCGGAAACTGTATGGGAAGTATAGGAAGAACGTAAAAAAGGAAAGTAGCCCTAGATAAAAATCAAAAGGCTCAATTAGGAACATAGCGGAAGAAGGTCCCATTATCTTTCTTCCTTCATATATGTAATTAGAAATTCTATATGGTTTTCTCCCTTTATATTAGTAGTCTAAATGTCTCCAAATATTGCAGAAGAGTGAATATTTGTTGAAGATCAAAAAAAATTGATGCAAAAGCAAAAAAGCACCTCTTGCTACAGCATCTTCTCTCCTTTTTAGTTCCTGCAAAACAAAGAGAAACCAGATTAGTGAAAAATGATTTTGATACACCAGTAACAAAAAGGTGAGGTGCAAATAATGGTAAATGATATTTTCAGCTCGAATAAATCAATAAAAGATAACAAGAAGAGGAGGAAAGAAGAACGAGAAGAGGAGGAAAGAAGAGTCATAGGCATCAAGAGACATAATAGAATATCCAAATTAGAGAAAGTAGACAGCTGGACAGGTTCCTCTAGCTCAAAAAAAATAAAGACCTGAACGGATTCTTGATTTGATTATCAGAGTAAGGACCCTCAGAGAATAGGAACAATGTTTTGTAAGCAGGGAAGTAATAGAAAGAAATCTACAGACCTCCTACCCCCCTCATGTAAATTTTCATTAGGCGGGCTTATCTTCAGCTAAGTTGCTCGGACTCTCCAAAAATGTTGCCGCACCCGTGTCGGATCCTTCAAAAATACACTGTTTTTGGAGAATCCAACACCCACCCTCGACATTTCTGAAGACTCCGAGCAACATAGATCTTCAGATATCAGAAAAAATGCCTCCAACCAGTCTCTCCATCACACATAGCAATGAGAGGAGGGTGGCAAAAAGAAGTCCCTTGTCTGCAAGCATAACTATACCACAAATAGTAAACCCACATTAATTTCTATGGCAGATGCTCTATGGAAGCTCCCATTCATTTTCAGGAATATACTAAGGAACAAGTATGCAATTCAGCCAAGTTCATCAGTGGTATAAGATATAATCGCAATTCTAAAATAGTGAAAATTAAACCAGAATAAAGTCCTAAAAGGAAATCCAGAAAATACGCTATTTGGAAGGAAAAAAGAAGAGGGAAACACGAAAATATTGTTGGATTACCGAAGGAAATTGACAAATCTAGCCATCTTATAGTGGAATATACAAAGCAGGAAACATCCATCACCAAGAAACGGCTGCGACTGTTAAACACTAGTTCAAATTTTCATTATTCCGTACCTGTTCCCTCCGCCGCAATTCATTCTCCTTGGACTGTAATTCTTTTTCTTTCTTTTTCAGGTCCTGTAATTCAAGGTTACTTCAATTAAGAAACAATCATACATATAGACGTCAAATAAGATAAAAGACGACAAATCATCACAAAGATTCAGAAAGTTCCAACTACCGAAGCACTATCAAGAGGAATATCAATTGATGCATCGCGATCATAGAAATCAGCTGGCTCTGGTGGAAGGGGTGAAAGTCTGGAGTTTGTCGCTGGAGGCACACTCCCAGACTGCAAAAATGATAAAAGAAACATCAAGAGGAAATGGCAAAAGATATTATCCAAATAACAACTTCAAACACTCAACAGAAGAAACAAGTCCAACTATTTGTCCCTTCTTTCTTCCTTTCTACTTCCCACCCATCCCAAAACAAAAAGACATCACAAAGAGGGAGACGGAGGTTACAGAAGATAAAACGGCTAAGCATAAACAAATGCCCAATTCAGATACAACTGCAGTTTGTAAAGGTAAAAGTACTGATCTCTTTACAAAAATAAAGAAAATTTGTTTCATAACCCTGATGTAAACCGAGTGAGATAGACAGATAGGACAGAGAAAAGTATATACAACTTACTGTGGTATAAAATGCACCTCCACTAAATTTTGATTGCCCTGAAGATTTCCCTTTACCTCCACCATCCTGCAGCAAATTTTAGAAGATAATTAAGACCGTTATACACACACAAAAAAAAATTGTATTATCCAACATTTGGACACATATGTCATAATTTATGTTCATGCACAGAGGAGATCAGTGCAAAAATATTTAAGTTCCTCTGATGTGTTATCTAAAATAACTCTGTGGCATCATACATTATACTTACATAACTATGGACAGAACATCCTGTGTTAAAAACATATCAAGGATTAGAGGGTTCTCATATTCAAGTATGATGGAAATTGTGTCTCCAAAATGCCTCCAATATTACAAGCATTAAAGCCAAATGAAATTAAATTACCACTTTCCCTACAACAACCTTTATGCGAATCATTTACATTAGATTGCACATAGCTGACAAAGTTAAGACAAGGAATGGATCCACATATAATCTTCAATTTTCTTATCCACCACCACCGGAAACATTATTGGAACACATTTTGAAATGAAAACGAGGAACCATTTTCCTTTAGACACCAACTCTTAAACAGATCAATCACCACTAAAGCCACATTAAAGGTAAAGAATTTGACTCAATGAAAGGAAAAAACTATCCCTCATATCTCAGAATCCCAAAACTAAACTACATCCCAACTTTCGTTAATCATAGTACATAACAATCATAATCATATATTTCAGTATTTCCCACAGAAAACGTCAATCTACACAAAAACCAATCACACAAACTAAGATGGTTCCAAATTAATCAATCCAACAAATCATGGAAAATGGGAAGTACCAGCTACACTTCAATTTTTTTTGGATTAATAGGCTCCAACTACACCTCCACAATAAAAACGATCAACTCAAAAATATATAAAACCCGAAACGCCAGATTCAACTTCAAGCTATATCCTTTCCACATAACCAGTATATATCTATCATCCAAAACTTGAACAAGGTACAGCAATAGGAAAAAAATTGAATTGCAAACCAGCAAAGAAATGGAAACCCCAGAAAGAAAAAAGAGCCTACCTTCATAATTAAACCACATAGCACGAATTACATACACGCTCAAAAGACCAGTAGAATCACTTACGATCACTCAAAACTTGATCAAGTGAAGAATAATGAACATTTCACTTACATAGCAGCAAAACAGGAAAACCCCAGAACGGACAAACAGCAACTTTCAGAATTAAACCACAAAACGAAACGAAAAAAAGAAGAAGAAAGAACTTACAGCAAAAGGATTAACTTCTTCTTCTTCATCGAAAGGGTTATGATCATAACGGCCGGCCATTTCAAGAAAACTTTGCTAGTCTCTGAATTTTGCTCCAAAACAAGAAATTTACAAGGGGAAAGCAAAGTATAGAAGATGAGATCTCAATAGCAAAAATAGGTGAAAAAGCTTAACAAACAAGGAAAAAAGGCAGAGTCTTGGAAAACTGGAGGACTATTCTAATTTTAACGAGGAAAACAAGAAAGAAGAAAGGGAGGACAAAATTCCACTACAATTCTAGAGAGAGGAGGACGAGCAGAAAAGATAACATTGGGTGGTTTTGGTCAGTTTTTAATTAATTAATTAGTACCAGCATAAAAATTAAATAAGGTTTAATCTTTGTATGCACCAAATTACTTAAATATCTATGAATTTTATTCCTAATTCGAAAGTTTTTACATGACTTTTTTAAGATAAAATTAAAAACATTGATATTAATTTATGAAATCAGATTAAACGAGATAAGAAATTTTTTCTTGAAGTTTATTAGCTTATCTGCAATGTACAAATTGAAGATTTTTATTGATTAAAAAAATATAAATTTCATTGATTTATGTCGTTAGAATCAAAATGAGTACTTTGAAATACATTAAAAATCATTTCCATCGTAAGGACCCAATGAAATCAAAGTCTATACATTATACCTCTTCCTAACATATCAAACAAAATATTGTTAGTGTTAAAATCATTCACATGTTAACTTAAATTTATGAACAAAAAGGTGACTAAAATAGGAGAAGATATATATGCAATAACTCTTTTTTCCAACTATTTTTTGTCGATCCAAGTTTCCACTAGTATATTTCTTTTTAGTAATGAGCTTCTCCACTCACATAAGAGCTTATATTCTCGATATTTCTTTTTTCCCATTATACAAACCTTTTTAGATTTTGTTTTCAATATTGTAAGAAAATAGGGACAAATTACTTGACCTATTTATTCAATGATTAGAATATGATGAGTCATTAATTTAAATTTAATGGTAATAAAATGGAATGAAGTTTATACTTTTTATGGGGCAATCTTCTTAGTCCTCATTGATCAATAATATCAATAAATATAGCAAACATTTCTTCTCGCTGAACCCAGTAGAGTTTTCTTTTTCTCTTTGAATGTCTGAAATTTTTTATCCACATTTTCTAGCGAAAGCTGAATTAAACATCTTACAAATAAATATATTTATTTGAAACTGAATTAATCTTAAAAAATCATAGTTGAAAAGTATTTTTGTATAAACAAGATTGTTAAAACAATTGGCGTCAATGGACTAACTTTTTGGTTCTGATGTTCCCATTTCCCAATATCTTTTGACTAGAAAAGAAGTTAAAAATAAAAATAAAAAGAAGACAAAAGAAGTATCAAACATTACATCTGGAAGGAAGAAATAAACACCGTATGTGTAAGTTGATTTTTTAACATATCAAGAGTAATACACTAAAAATAACATTATGAACTGGTAGAGAATAATCAACACTAATACTAAAGAGGAGAAGTAATGATTGTTTTGCTTTAACAACATTCCGCCTATAACTAACAAAATTGTTTTGCCTTAACAACTTCTGGGGCAAATGGAAAATATGGCAATTGGCAAATTACAGCACTAGGAATCTTCACCTGCATCCACCTGTTGTTCATTTGAAGTAATATTTCTAATCTGTGGTATTTTCATAGCTGAAAGATGACAACAACAACAAAATCAGTAAAGTGTTTCATCATTTAGCTAGCAAATTTCATGCAATTTATAGCTGTCCTGCTAATGTTTGCAACAGGACGTAGCTCTTTTTCCAACTGAATATATAATTTGCAGGTTGGCTCCTCTGAATTATTTTTCAAGGACACTTCCTGAGGAAAGGCCCAAAATAATCTTCGGCTCTAGACTCAAAATCAGCCCTCTTCTTTCACAAGAAGCACTAATAGTTAAAAAAAGAGTGACAGTGAAAAGATTATAGATTCTTTTAAGCTTATCAACCAAGAAAAACCATTGGCAATTTTTTTTTGTATTTCAAATACTCCTGTCTCAATTTATGAGGCTCACTCTTTTTGAGTTTATATGTCACATTTTTAGATTTATAAATAGTTAGCCTTAAAATTCTCAGTTTACCCTTGATGAAATGATTGCACCACAGAACTGAAAAATATGCAGATGAGGGGCCTAAAATATGTTTTTGGCATAAAATCTGAAATGACAAACCCACCAAAAATTCACAGGATCTCTTTCTCTTAACCACTACTAAGAAAGAAAGAAAAGAAACCTCATTTTCTTTAATCATATCCATTAATAAGCAGGTTTCATCCCAAAAGGAATGATGTATGCTATCATAACTTCTCAGGGAGTTCCATTCACCTAGCCTTCTTTTCTTTTATAAGGTAAAAGTTTATGAATAAGGTTCATTTGGGTGGTGGGGATCTCCAGTTAAATCATCTCCAGTATGTGTCATCCATGACAGAGAAAGTGAGGAACATGCAGTGACAGAGGGGCTTAAAATTCGTATTTCAAAAAGGTTCAAGTGTCTGGTTGAAACTTCGTGGAGTAGAAGGGTCCAGTTAACAATCTAAGCCAAGTATAGGGCCTCCATAGTCATTCTGCTTTTTGTGGAAGAGGTAAAAGTTTATGAATACCAATAAGGTACAGAAAGGTACAAAAGCATCCAAAGTCCCATCCACTTGGTCTACATTTAACAAACTGCCAATGACACTAGTCAGGGACTCATTTCACTGATCGGCTCAGTTGGTCAATTTAAAAAAGTTATTAGCTCTAATAAGCAAGTAAAGCACAAAATAATGGAGCACAAAAGTTAAACCGAACTTATGCACCAGTTAAGGCAGTGACTATCTGAATCATTTAAAATTTAGGCAAACATTAAGAGGAACACATTCAAACAGAAAAGGAAGACTCACATTTGATGGATGATCCAGCAAGACATGTCAATCTGGATTTTGTAATGGCCTCAGCTAGTGGATTTGGCTTATCTTTGCTAGTCATGCGAACATCCCAAGCACGTATGACCCCATCTGATGATGCAGATGCTACAATGTGTTGATGATCTGCATCACCATCACTGTTTTTGTGTAGCACAACAATGCCTTTCACACGGGTGGAATGTGCATCTTCAATGCTATATGCAATTTTTCCACTAGCAATGTCCCAAGCTTTGATACTCCGGTCCTCTCCACCAGTAAACAAAATACCATGCTGCAAAATATTCCTTTCAGCTTCAAGAAATAAATCAAAGAATTGGAAGGAAAAGGAAAAAAAAGGAAGCTGCAGCCTCCAACTAAACTTTTCATGATGTATATAAAGCCTGAATATTTTCCTGGTGCTTTGCAAGCGAGGTGGAAGGACACCAAGCGCAAGAAGATAGACAAGTAAAAGAATGTACAACATGTAGGGAAAAGGATTGGATAGAAATCACCCAAGGTGTGGTTTGCTGACAATGAGTCTGGAGTATATCAAAAAATGCTAGGAGATTCTATTGGATAGAGCTAGCTAGGAAGAAAACACTATCTATGAAGACCAAGCTAACTAGGAAACTTCCTGACATCTTATTCTTTCTGGTCATCATATATGATTTATATTATTTAACAGTACACCATCTACATTCTTACGGTTCAAATTCCAGTATAGTCCAGGCCAGCTCAAGTAGCCCATAATGCCACCTGGAAACTTAATGAACAGGTTGAAAGTGTGTTTTAGCACTGTACAAAAAAGAACACTAACAGACAGAACTTGCTAGAAACAGATATAGGTACAATGCTTTCTGAAAAATTCAGTTGAGGACTTTGATTAGATAGGTAAGCTTCTCTGCTGGTTATTTGGGTTAAGAAGAAATAAAAGTATATATTCCCACAACATGTTCCCTTTACAGACAGAAAAATCAACTAATTTGCAATCAAAATCCAGTAACAGAGGAACAGATGGCTATTTTACTCGCTACTAGTTGAGCCTCACCATTACGTTTAACATTTAAGTGACAGGAAGAGCAATAAGAAGAAAGATTATACAGCCCATAAACACTTTTAACAAAGTATAATGGTCTAAGGATCTTGCCTAAAGTAACGAGCCACACAACCACAAGAGCTCAATACATAAGCAGGTAAAATTGACTTCCAGAAAGCGATAATCAATACAGCAAGCAGGTGATAAAAATATAGTCCACCAAATAAACAGTAGGTAGAAAAGTTGAGAAGAGTTCCATCTAGTAGTATTCCAGAAACTCACCATGCCAGGAGTGGCACAAAGCACCCTCTTCTTACTATCAAGCTCTAAAAGAATTTTTGCATCTTCAGATTCATGTACAGAAATTTTATCATCCATAACCATAAAAAACTTCTCACCACTATCAGTAAAATTTACTAAAGAAGCTTCTTTTCCCAACCTACAATAAAAACTTCTCCTTCCCCTAACCAAATTAACCATAGCCATACATTCATCTCTTCCAACAGTCAATGCCAACCTCCCCGACGGATGAATACATATAGAATTCACCCCCTTACGATGCACTTTCACGGTTTTGAGATGAACAAACGGATCAGCATCATATATAGAAACGGAACCATCTTCCGCAGCTGCAATAAGGTTACGAGGGAAGGAGAATGAAGAAGGGGTAAAAAAAGAAAGTGAAGTAACAGTGGCGGAGTGGTGGAGGGCCCCAATCTCTGAGCAAGTGGAAAGGTCATAGATTTTGATAGTGTCATCGGCGCCGCCGGTTACAGCGACAGAGCCGGCGACGGCGGTGCATTTAATTGGTGAAAGGTGTGAAGGGAAGGAGAAAAGAAGAGTTAAATCGTAATTTTGATCCTTTTGGGAGGATCTCAACTGGAATCCCCAAACGAATCTCTCGTATGAGCCGGCAATTAAACTCATAGTTTTACGCAGCAGGGAGAGAGAGAGAAGGGTTTTATGTTAAACCCTAGGAAGAGAATTAAGGTGCTGGAGTCATGGTATGTGTACGACGGAGATGGTGGGCCGGGTTATTTTTTGGGATTTAGTTGGGCCTTTTTGGGTTGGGTTTAATTTAGGAAAAATTATCGAACATATACTTGTTAATTAACGATTAACTATAACTCGCGATAAATATTTAACTGTAATTACAGTTTCACTTTTATATAATTTGTACAATTCATATAAATGTTGTGCACGAATTATTTATCTATCTATAATATATTAAAAGTATGAAGGTCTTTTATAATGTTGTTTGAACTTTTCGTCCTTCATTAAAAGACTCCTGTTTAGACAAAATATTATAATAAACATAACACAATTAAATTAAAAAAAATCTTATTATAATAAAATTTTAAAGAATTTTATTTCAACTAAAATAGTTTTGATCCAAAAATAGTAAAAAGAAACTTCCGGCAAAAAAAGGCCTAAACTTAGTGACAAAAACTTAAGGAAAAAAGCCCTAGTCCCAAAATACAAAGAAGTCCACAAAAATAGGGAAAAAATTTATAAAGAAAACCGTTCAGTAAAAAAAAA
>JAOTQJ010000049.1:17122060-17139988 GCA_025642045.1 Solanum sejunctum | reverse complement strand
AAATACAAGGAAAAAAAAAAAAAAGAAAAGCAAAAAAGGGTAAGGTCGAGTTGAACTTCGTTGAGCCCTGGCGTTTTTCGGCTATATTTTTGCCCAAGTTTTATCGCATTTAGCCACGATTCTCCTCGCATCGGTAAATTTGCTATTAGCTATTTTTTTGTGTTAAAAAAACATAGCTCTATCTATGTTAACTTCTTATAAATAGCTATGTCCTGAAGCTTAATAAAGATAAACAGCTACATTTCGCTATAAGGACCAACACAATTATTGGCTTGTTATTTTACGTGACCTTTAGTAGGGCCTGATGAAGAGATAGTCTCCATCTTTGAAAACTAAGCCTTTCTCTGAAACTAACTTTCTGATTAGGAATTGTTAAATAGAACTATCGTTTTGCATAAAAGAAATCACAAATTAGTTTAGGACTGAAGCATTAGTAATTTTTAAACTTTTTTAGAGTTTGATTATCCACCACTTCATTAGTTTTATATTACATGTGCATTTGCCTAGTCCAAAACGGCAACACAAAATTGAAATATGATGCACAGAAAATTTCTATACCAAAACGAATAAAGGAAATAAAAGGGGAAGCTGACGTAACCAAGGAACATGGAATCAGTAAATCACTTTGGCCGAGCCCTCTTGCTCTCTTTGGTTACAGGCCTAATTCGATGGTCCTTTTTAGACTTAATATTATGTGGTGAGGACTCCTTAGCTTGTACTTTAGTTTGTGTAGTAACAGTCTCGGTGGTCGATCCACTCTTGACTTTTCCAGGCCTCTTGATGCCCTTCTTAGCTGGTAAGAGAGATTGCAATGGTACCTTAGAATCAGCATCACCTGGTTTATGGTTCTGTCTTCCGAGTGTTCCAGCAAAGATGTTGTTGCCATACTTGGCTTGAAGTTTGTCTTTACAAGGACGAGGGCGAACACTTCGTGGCTTCCCAGGTGGATTACCAATTATTGGCAATGGAAGGAGGGCCGATGTAGCTTTGTAGTAAGAGCCTTTGTAATGTTCCCGATATGCTCTAGTGACAATGTCTCTTAGAGCCATTGCTGCTTTGTATTCTCTCGTTCTCTTCGAGTAAAATACCATGGCATTGTTGGCTAGTAAAAGGAAATCTCTGAAGAGTTCACCTGGTGTTTTGATGGACCAGTTGGCTAGTCTTGCTCTTGCTGTTTCGATATCCATATGACGCCTTATCATTTTCTTGTATCTTGCTCTCTTCTGACTGTCAAGACGATGCCTGAAGACCATTGCAGCTTCGTGCTGTGTAATAGTACTGAAAATCCTCATCAAGTCATCATTCCTAAACCTAGATAAACCTCCTCTATGATCACTTGCAGCAGAACGCCTAAGACTCTGATCACAACTGGTTAGTACTTCTTTACAGTGAGAAGTGGAGGCGAGACTCGTTGAACATACATTATCACTGTCCTCAATGCTCCCTTCTTTGGCATCCCAACCAGTGTCTTTTCTTCTCCTCTTACCTCTTCTCTTCCTCACAGCCCCTCCATTTCCATTAGCAGCCTCTGGAACCTTGATTGTACTGGGAGCTTTGTCCCGTCCCCAAGACTCTGAAAGTTCTAGCTTTACAACTGTCTCTGTAGCTGAGGGTATGGTTGGAACCTGAGACTCAGGGGACCGGTTTGTTCTAATATCAAGCGTGAAGCTGCCAGCAGACAGCCCATCCTTGGCTTCTTCTTTCACAGAAGACTCAATATCTTCTGATTTTGTCAGAGGAGCAGGAGATTCAGTGTGACTCAAACCGCAGTCGATCTGACCAGATCGCTCTCTCTCAGCCTTTAGGCTTTCAATCTTTGACTCAAGAGACCTGGCAATAAGCATCGAGAAAAAAATATGGGAATCACAGAGTTACTTTAAAGAAATAGGTAACTTTAGTGAAACCAGAGACATATAGGAAGCAGCATATTTACTAACCCAATGGAGCTCTCAAATCTTGCCAATTCCCGTTTCAATTCTTCGACTCGTCGCTTCCGCAATTCTTCAAACAAAGCACTGGCCAAAAGAAGAAGGTTAAAGAAGTAAGACACTGGTTAGGGCAAGGATGACATCCTAATATACTCAATTTACAGTAACTAAATGGGAAACCATGAATTCATTCCAAAGCTGAAGGCAAGATAAAATAGGGCAAGATAAAATAGCACAGTGAACTGCGTACTCCTTACATAAGATGGATATAAAACTCAAATATGAGTCAGAAGCCATAACTGCCAAGTAACTAACTCATTAATAAACAAATAAGTTCATGATATCGAAGAACTTGACTCACGTGCATCCAGAGTAGCGCCTACGTAAGTCCTCATACCTGGCTTTGCAGGCCTGCAATATAAGTTTTTCGTTGATGACTCAAATTAGCATGTTGTGGAGCATGGGTAAAGGTACGACAAATTTAGGCATGGAAAACATAAAAGTCAAGAAAAGGCATTGAAAATTGATACGTTACAGAAAATGCATTCGGTAGTCATAGGTCAGCAGAGCACTGCAATCATGAAAGAAATTAGTATACCTCATGGCTTCCTTATCTCTGGTTAGTGCATTTACATATACTAAACTCTTGCTATTCAAGGAAACTGAACAAAAGTGCCAAGACACAACATATCTCATTTTACATCCAAAAACCAACAACAACATCAAATCATCTTATGGCTAAGAAACAACGACCTTATGATGTCTATGGTCCTCAATATCAAATGCTACAATCAATTCTGTCGCATCAGAGAAATCTTGCAGCCATTATTATTGTCCATTAACAAGCTATGCTTCAAAGATTTGTTCAGCTTTTCTCATATTAAAAAAATTGATTTTATAACTCCATTACTCCACAGAATTTTGCCTTATTCTAAGTTCAACTGATCAAGAGGAAAGGGAAAAAGAAAGGCAATAGTTTTGCAGACTGGGGGGAAAAGAACTAACCTTACTAGTCATGACCTTATAAATTTATCTTCTATATAAAGCTATATTGCTAGGTATCTTAAAAATAACATTCACATCCTTCGCAAGCTATATATTATTATCGAAAGATTCGACATGGATACCACAATATTTACAGCAAACAACATTATTCAGAAAACACTGTACAGAAATACTTGATCATCCAAAGTTGTCTTATCAAATTTTCAAACTAAAAACATGAAGGAACCAAGAAACACTGACATCTGAAATGCGTTAAACCACGATAAAAAAAGATGCCATTTTTCATTGGTTCACCACTCTATATGGCAGCCACATATTTCGTTCATTAATAAGGACAAAACCAAAAGCTTCATATTCTGGTCCACCTTGACAGTGTACCAACCAAACTCCTTCTGCCACATAATTAACTGACCATCCCGCCATGTCAACAATGTCATTCTATCTACTCAATTTTAGTACTAGGGACTGACAGTGACACAAGCAAAACTAATTATTTATCCAACCAAAAGAAAAGCTCTTTGTTTTACACTCCATCCATCCAATTTTAAGGTTGTTGTAAATAGAAAATAAGTACCCCTTCTGTTTTTCAAGTTTTTTAAATTTAAACAAATGGTGGATACTATTTAATTAACCTAGGGGATGGGCCCCACGCTATCATTCTGATAAGGAAATCGAAATCGAAGCCGAAGCAGAAATAAATAAATAAAATAGACTATCCGACAAAGAACAATAATTCTTTCATAACCGAAGAAAAATATGCGGAGATAACGAACAGACCAAAAAAATAAAAAAAAGAAGTATTGTCGCTATCACAAATAAAACAGTGGCACGTAATTGTAAATAAGTGTAAACCTCAGGGGTAAAGTATATAGTCCGAGCACGGAGCTCCGATGCGACGACGTTCCAGTCTCTGGTCCCATGCCGGCGAACAGCGCTACCAAGTATAAGCTCTTCCCAAGTACCCCAATTCATCTTCCTCGGTCCCACCCCCATTGTTTCCGCTTCCATCTTTAACTGCCTTGAACAATCTAGAACCTACACGTGGACGGCTCAGATATTTTCTAAAAAAAGTTCCCGTTTTTTGACCCGAGCCCACTCCACCCTTCTGTAACGGTGCACGTTAGCAACCACCGCGAAACTTCACCGGAAAATGTAAATGGAAGGGATTTTTTTTCCGTTCAATTCCTGAAAATTTTTCTGGGCTGGTGTTAATTTTTTTTTTTTTAACTTTTTCAGAGAAAAAGGGTTGACGGAATTCTGTGAAAAAATGGGAATTGAGTATGAAAAAGAAAGGAAATGATTGATGAAGAATGAATAGTAGAAGAGAAAAACATGGAGAAAACAATGAATGAAAATTACTTTCTGTAATTTCGAGAATTTTGGTTTACCTGAAAATATCTCTCAACCTCTACGGAGGAACGGACGAACAAACAGTGAAGCCATCTTTTTTTTTTCTTCTTATTTTTGGGGGGGCAAAAATGTTATTTTTAATTACATAAATTGACCCCTAAAGTTTACCAAAATGGCATGCGACCTCTGAATCTTCGTATAATGGGAGTAATGGACCGTGGTCGTTTTACACGTTGACTGAATTTTGAAATGAGTACGGTTTAATAAGATTTGATTATAATAAATTAATGGTGTCAATGACTCAGAAATTTTATTAATTTTATTTAGACATTTGAATTTATTGTTTGTTTTATTTAAACGTTTGAATACATGATAAGATATTTCTATCGGATATGTTTTGACTCAAATTTTTTTTAAAAAAATTGTACGGATTTGCAAGTGCTAATTACTCTCTCTACCCAACAATAATTTCTTACTATTGCCTTGATACATGAATTACTATTTCTATCTCATATTATATAAATATTTTTCTATAAATATTTGTCTTATATTATATGATCACTTATTAAATTAGGATAAAATTAATTATTCTTTTTCCATTTTATCACTATCATTAATTAGTATATTAATAATTTTTTCGAACTTAATTGATGTCATTGATATAAATAAAGGATAAAATGATAAAGTTCACTAGTATATTATTAACTTTTTAATAACCGTATAAAATTGAAAGCGCCCATATAATATGGGACAGAGAAAGTAAATAAATTATAGAAATAATTTTATCAAATCACTTTTTAAATATCAATGTTTTAAAAAAATATTACAGAAAAATGACTAAAATTAATAATAAAGATATTAAATATAAAATAATCTCTTAATTTCATAAATTGAACTAAATATTATTGAATATCTATTTTTAGTATAATGGACATGCAAAAGTGAATGGAAGAAGTATATTGATGATTTGACCACATAAAAATACACCAATAGGCTTGAGACTTTTCGACGCACTATCGTTAATAATTTGACCAAAACACATCCAATTAAAAGCCTATTCTTAACCTCTGAAACTAATACGTATAAATAGGAGAAATGACATATTTTAAGTTAACTAAATTATATAATAAGCATTTGAGAATATGCACAAAAATTTTATTAAAATTATATTTGAGCTGAAAGTCTATAGGGATACTTTATCATGTTCTCAATTAAAATATATCATAATTTGAGTGTCTAATTTTAAATAAATACTTAGATACTTAAAAATTGATCAATTTTTATTCCTTTCTACCTTCTAACTTCAAGTTATTCTGGGAAAAAGGGAAGGGAATTGCGTGAATAATGATTGATCTCCTAAGACAAGCATACGTTTAACCAATGAAAAGTATAAATGTTATGTGAACCTCATTTCTACGTCGGGATTTGTTCTAGAGGTGAAAACATTTTTCAAAATATCTTGAAAAAAATAAATTCTTTAAAAATAATTTTACATGTCGTATTTCAAATTTTTTCCTTACATATCAACCACAAGAAACAACAATAATATACCCAATAAAATCACACAAATAAAGTTCGAAGAGGTTAAAATGTACACAAATTTTACTATTACCTCATAATGATAAAGAAACTATTTTCGAAAAACTCTCATCTCGAAAATCAAATCTCATAAGTAGAAAATATTAGATATAAAAAAAATAACAATTTTTTTTTTTAAAAAAGAAAACAACTAATAATTTTTAAAAAACCCCACTTAGTTTCTGAAAAAATGTTTTCTATGAAAAACAATTATCTACGCCATTTCTACTTCAGTCATAACCTTATATAGAACATTCCTATTATTTTGGAAAGCTTGTAAGTTTCATTTTCTTACTATAAATACGTATCTTTTTGCCACTTCGAATTATCAGTAAGCAACTTGAAGTTCTGTTTCCTAATGAAATTTCCAACAGTATCAGATTTCAAATTAAACTTATCATTGTAGGCTTTGTTCAAAATTTCACCAGTTTGATCACTGAACAACTTGCAGTAACTTCAGATGAAAATTCAATATTTTGAATTTTGATGGCAAGGGAAGGGAATGTATGAATATCTGTTGCATGGATCAAATGATGTACACATCTCATCCATTTTTTTGCTATTGCAGATACATGTACACAACTTACATATGGATGGATACATACAACCAGGAACTTTGAATATGTTCAAGCCGCATAGCTGAATGAAGATAGCCATGCTACTCTCCACCAAAAGGAAGTATTATATCGATATTTTTTTACCTTTGCCTCCCAAACCAGTTGCAGTGGCCGAGGACAGACATTGCATTTCCATCTTGCCACTTCAAATATTGTATATTTGTCTCGCTTTAGTCATTAGGAAAAGCATACATGATAAACTATGATTCTTGAAGTAGGAGATTCAATTGTAGTGCACCTTTTGCCAACAGACCTCCTCTCCTACAACAGAACATAAGCGAAATTGAGATAGCCAGCAAAATCAGTAAACCAAACATATCCAGACACCATTAATCATGAAGCATCAAGATAGTTTGATGTAGCGGTTACTAAGCTACCATGATAGACGCAAACAATGATAGCAAATCCACCATTCTTTGATCAGAACAATTGTCCAATGAGGTTAAAACCAAAAGAGTTCATTTGCTTACTAGCTTTGAAGATTGTTATGCATGAAACATGCTTACAACACCTAATCAATGTCTCAAACATAGTGAGGCACTATTTGAAGCTCTAATGGGAATCTAGTAACTTCTATCCCAGATAAAGAGAGGATGGGTTGGACCACCCGTAAAATAAAATCATCAGAACAAGCATAATTATGAAAAGTAAAAAGTAGATTCTTAGTTACCTTATAAGTGCAGGAAGTGTTTTCTGTATATCTTGGAGGTAGGCAAAGCACTGCCTGCAGCACTGAATCCTGTTTTACAGTGTACAAAATCAGAGACAGGTAAATGTTTTATATTTACCATCACCCAAGAAGATAAACAAAAAATGAGCTGCCTAGCGCATAAACATCATTACCTTTCTTCTGCATGAAGATCAACCCCTACAGATGGATGTGCTGAAACGGCTGAGCGAACTACTGGTCCAAAGACTGCAACAAGTTTTAACAACAGCTCCAGGGAAACATTTCCATGCCTGTAGAAAAGAAAAAAGACAGAAGCAATCAACATGTGAAGAAGAAATTTAAAAAATTTAACAATGGAATCAGAAACAAAAAATTGACAGTAGAATTCGATGGAAGTGCAATGCAGCCCCCACATTCACACAGACAAACCATAAATTGTTTAATTCTGCTAAACCATCTGAGGTAGTCCCTTATATCTCTTTAGCTTCAATAGAACCAAGTTAATTCCACCACCACGTTAAGAACTGATTAAAACCCCCATATAAAATGTCAAGGTTTGCCAAGATACACATGCCATTGTTCCTTCTTTTCTGCTCTAACCTTTCGAATTTATATATTACCATATTTGCTAAAACTTCTAGTTTAACAGAATGGAGAGCGAAAACCAATATAGTTATTTTCCAGAAATTCCAAAGCAGAGACACCCTAGCTTGATTGGTAATGATAAAAATAATATATAATAATAAAATAACATATAATCACCATGTATCATAGTAATGATTAAAGCAGCATTTTAGATCATATCTGAAGGAATGTCAAACTGGTAGCAAAGGCAGACATGTCATAATTTGAACGATCTAGACTCTGGAAGAATTTATGTAAAGTTCACCCAATTATGACTTCAAGGGGGTATACGACTTGATACATCACAAACAACAAATTCAGTGAGTTGTATCACTACTTACCTTTCTACCTTACTATCAAGTAAGGCTAACAGTACAGGCAGCAAGCAGGAAAACAAATCCAAAGTGATAATCTCCATTTTATCTACGAGGATACCCACAACATCAGCTTGTACCTGAAAGAGGAAATAAATTTAAGAAATACAGTAGAGAATTTATCAAATATAATATTTGGGACGAGACTAATATGAAAGAAGTTGCAATAAATGCTCACAGAATGATCTGGCAACTTCCTCAAAGCATTTAAAGCACCCTTGATGTCATTCCGTTCCCAGAAGTGATGAACTACCTGAGAGTTTAAAAGACTATACTTGTAAGAGGCTTCAAGCATTACAGGACCACACACAATTTTTCCTATATCATAAGTACCAAACAAATAGATCTTCCAAATTCCTACAAGAATTCCTGTCATGCTGTCAACATTAGACTGACATTTCTCCTGAAGAGTTAAATTTTACTAAGATGAAGTTGGAAATGCAGAAACCAGGATCTCCATGACACATGTAAACAGAAGCTCAAACTACAAAAAATCATAAGCTAAAGGTTACCTGCAGCTTTGTCAAACGAGATCTAAATGCACTTAGCAGCACATCATGACTTTGCATAAGATCTTCAATAATAGTATCATCATTCTGAGCTGGCTCACACCGTGCAATAGTCTGCTGATCAGTATTCTGCACGTGTGCAAATAATATACAGATAGTTGTAGCAACTTGAGAAAGTATTTACCAAATAAGATTGAAATATAGAAATATAAAGCTGTAATAAAATCAATGTAACAAATGAAAACAATTGTGACTGTAACTTCGCCACCATTTCCCTTTATGTCAATTTACGAGATGGAAGAAAAAAATAAAGCCTGGAAGCAGAAATAAAAAGTTTTTCTCTTTTGATTTTTTACTATTTATTTGTGTTTTTGTTCCTGAAAATTCCCCATTTCACAAATAAAGGAACTTTTTACAGGAGAGGGTGAGTTTGAGACCAAAGGAGCTAAGATTCTCTATTTCCTATAACTTCTTGGAGAGAACAAGAAAAAGATCTTATATTAATACATTGTTTGGGCTTCAGAATAACCAATTAAAAGCTTAATCAGAGAATTGGCTTTGGAGTTCTACCACGAAGAAATGGTTTTAAAAATGATAATTAAGTAATTCCTTGTAACGGTAACTCTTTATGACACTGTACTAGTATATTATTAAGGTCTCTACTTGGACCGACTAGAATTTCTTATGTTTACAAAACCAGAGAGCACAAAATTCTTTCATTGCCTTTTTTTAAAGTTTAAATCACATTCCTAGTAGATAAATTAAACACAGATCAATTGCTTCCTAACAAGTGTCCTTGGCTATGAGAGATTTTTTTAGGCTCACATAATCTCATCATTGCTTAGACAGAATGAAAGGTATATCAGATATGACCAGGCAATCTCAACATATCAACAAAACACAACCAAAGAAGAAACAATCAATTATAGGTGGCACAAGATCAATACCGGCAAAGGGGCTACTTGTGGTTGCTCAGCACTAGAACCAGAAGACAATGAGCAGAATGTTTGTGCTTCCTCAGCTTTAGAGCGAGAAGATAATAAGCGCGATGTTTTAGCTTCCTCAGCTTTTGAGCGAAAAGCTGACAGACGAGACGTTCTTGCTCCAGTTTTAAACTTAGAAACAGGCGCAGGGGAAGCTTCCAGTTCGTCAGCTTTAGAACGAGAAGCTCGTAAACGGGATCTTCTTACATTCTCAGGTTTAAGCTGTGAAGCTGGCACAGGGGATGCTTCTAAGACCCCAGCTTTAGAACGAGAAGTTGGCAAACGGGATTTTCTTACATCCTCAGATTTAACCTGTGAAGTTGGCATAGGGGCTGCTTCAAATTCCTCAGCTTTAGAACAAGAAGCTGGTAAATGGGATTCTCTAACTTCTTCAGATTCAAACTGAGAAGCTGGCATAGGGAAAGCTTCTAATTTCTCAGCTTCAGAATAAGAAGCTGATAAATCGGTTTTTCTTACTTCCTCAGATTTAAACTTAGAAGCTGGCTTATGGGATGCTTCTAATTCCTCAACTTCATATTGAGAAGCTGGCAAAGCATACGTACTTGCTTCTTCAACTGTCAAATGAGCTGAAGGCAAGGGGCATGTTGCTTCCTCTGTTTTAAAACGAGAAGCTGTCAAAGGAGATGTTTCTGGTTCCTCATCAATTTTTTTGGGAAAGAACTCTAGTTCCTCATCTTTACAAGAAGGTGGTGGCAAAGGGGATGCTTCTGTTTCCTTGGTCTTAGAATGGGACACCACATCCAGCTTATGGAGATCATCCACGTTCAACCCTTCTCTTTTCTCAAATCTCTCAACCAAACTGCGTGTTCTTCCTCGCACTACCGCCACTGCCATTTTAAACAAAGCATCAATGAGAATGTATTTGATATTTTACTTATACCGAAAAAAGAATGTTTTAACTATTTTTCCTTTTGTTACAGTATAGTTATATGAGACACCAACCTCCATTCACAAATCTAACTGGATGCAACTCTTTCCTGTCTTCTGAAGCCACGTTACCTGAAACACAATGGAAATAAAATTAATATTTGTTTTCATGCTTCTAACTTATGCATCTATACATGCAACAAAAGGGCCAAGTACGAAAGTTTAAACCATTACTGAAGAACTAATAGGTCAACAAACCAGGAAGTGAATACCAGTAACTTACAAAGTATCAAGCAAAAACAGACAATGATTATTTCGGCCAGCATGATTTCGGAAGCTAATTATGACTTTTCAAAAACATCACACACCATAACACTGACCAGCGATCAGGTATAAAATAAAATAAAGTTAAACATTTCTATGATATTGTGCCTTAAAATCTCTGAATACTAGTCAAACACAGACTAGGAAAATCTTGTACTTTAATTTTTTGTTTTAAGGCAAGTTTAAACGAGCAGGTCCCTCAAGATGAAGAAAACCTGTAACTAAAATAAAGATCACCAACCCAAAATTAGCAGAAAACCCGAAAATAACCGAGGAAGACTGCAGGAACTGTACAACACACAACCAAACCACAGAGAACTCAACAGCAAATTCAAATAAAGAGCATTTTAGAACTAACGGTTCTCCTGACTATTCAGCGGTTGCAATGAAGTTTTCTCTAGCTTTTCTGCACCATGCTTGACAGCTGAATCTTTTGTCTCAGAACGTTTTCTGGAATTATTATCTGCCATAAGCCTGCTATCAATATCTGATTCCTTCTCACAATCTACTGTACGCGACAAGTTGTCTGCAAATTCAGACTGAAGAGCCTCAGAAATCTTCTCCATATCGAAGGTGTTGCTGGATGGGCACTTTATGTGAGACGGCTTTTGTGGCATAACACCACTTACACTAATTGCAGAAATAGATTCCCTTCTACAAGTATCCAAGTTCTTCTCCTCTGGAATATCACGAGGTACCACACTGGGGACGACAAATGATTTACCTACTGGCGATCCATTGGCTTTTGCTGGTAAACCAACGACAGAATTATGCTTCTGACTCAACTGTTTCTTGTTTTCCTTAGAATCTGAAGGAGGAACCACTTTTGGTGTAGAAGTAACTTTCTTAATGGTTACAGGATTTTCACCTGCAAAAAGGAATTTTTAAGTGCATGGAAATTAGAAAACCATTTAGATGAGAACATGCAAATTCAAAATTGTGATAATAAATTAAGTAGAAGAGTCTCTTCAATTAAAAGTTGCATTTCAACCTGTAATGAAGAAGTATGATGAATCTTTTCATGGAAGAATACGTCGGTAGCAAGGTCAAATCTTCTAATTACCTAACATTGGCATGTTGGAACTACTAAATCTAAAAAGATGAAACAAGTTGGTTCACCTAGATGACCAGTTATATGTAATTTCACTATTTGGAAAGGAATCGGCCGCGGCCAATATATTTCACCCCAAGTGATGGCTATAATGGAACGAGATGCCAATATTAGAGTTCCTTTATGCCAGGTTGCTTATTTTCTCTGTAGTCTCCTTGGTCTTTTCTTGAGAGGAGGATGTAAAAACTACTTACTGTCCACATATATGTTCTTTATTTCCTTGGAATCAATGTCAGGTGATGTGCAGCGAAGATTTGAATTAGAACTTCTGTTGCTTCCTATTCTTTCTAAACGGTTCTCCACGTGTTCCTGTTTCTGCTCCAAGTTATTTTGTCTCTCTGGAGTTAAACCAGCTCCATAGGGTTCAATAAGCTGGCAGAAAAGTCCAAAAAAATACAGAATAAATAAATGGAAAAATTGATTTTGAAACATACGGGTCAAATGTAAAGATAAAAACTAAAACCATGGACAAATTTGACTCAAGCTTCAGTGATCAAGGTAAGTACCGAAATATCTGCAACCCAAACTCCAACATAGTTTTGGTAATAGGCCCCACCTACAAGCCTCCCGTCATGTATGCAGAGATCGCTTAAAGTCGACCATCCCATTTCAACAGTGTCGTGACACATTACAGGCTCCCATGAATAAACCTTCAGGTCAAAGGTGTCAATAAATATGAGAATTGCTTATTTAAACAATAGAATTACAAAAATGCAGAATGCCACGAGCTTCACCTTCAAGCTATCATCCAGTCCACAAAACAGAGTCCTTCCATCTGGATGAAAGGTGATTGATCGTACTCCTGCAGCCTAGAAGCACACGTCAACACTTTCCACAAACATAATCGTATCTAAGTATGTTAACTTTTAACATAAAAATCTAATCAAAACAAATATACTGGAAGCAACATATATCCTGTGATCAAATCAAAGAAGAATACACACCAGTATCAATATTGCCCAGAAAAGAAAATTATACAAGCAAGAGAAATTCATTTACATTGCCAGTTATTTCTTGGATCTATCATTGAAAAGAACACCAATTCATTTGACCAGTAAATCAATTGGAGTGGAAAGCAAGTCTAATGGTTCTAGCCCGCCTATCCTTCTAATGCATCCAAGAGTAAAGTGAAATATAAGGGGCACGAAGACAGCAGAAAATATTTTAAGGAGCAAGTCTAATGCCTTTAGCGCATCCAAGAGTAAACAGAAACACAAGGGGCAGACGGCAAGCGAGGCTTAGCGAGCTTTACAAAGCCGACCACTACATAAGCCGCTGGCAGAGAGAGCTCAAAGAGCTTCCCTTCATTCATTACTAAGCCAAGGTCTCGGATCCACCAAGAAGACATTCTGGGGGACACATGCGTGTAGGAAGGCCGACGATTACATAAGCTAAAAGACTACGACTACAAGACAGGCCAGAAGCGACTCACTTAAATCCTAATGCATCCAAGAGTAAACTGAAACATAAGGGGCACAAAGGCGGCAGCAAGTTTTCATAACAGATTCCAAGTCATATGTCCCCCCTAGGGAGGCTCTTCCTATCATCCTCTGGGAGATAGGAAGGGAAACTTGCATGACATAACCATTTCGATCGAAATTGCTTATCGAAGAAAGAACCTCACAATTATGTTGACAAAATAACTACTTCAATCATTTCATGTAGTATAACTAACTTACTAAATTGTAACTTCTCAGACATTTTTTAACATCAAAATAAAAGAATATCTTACTTAGTTTTACAAGCATCTTGGTATAAGCATATCACAGAAAAGGAAGCAATATCAAGAGGGAAACAACTTTCAGAATAAGCAGTCAGTTTTTCACAAAGGATTCAATGTATACAATATCTGTATATAATCTTAAAAACTGACAACCAAACTAAGAACGCCTTACAAGATCTTTGCTTGCACATGGCATATACATTTTTTAAAAGAATAAAAAATTGAAAAAAGATGGCATAGATACCTCACGTCTGGTTGATCCAATCAATTCAAATGTTTCCAAATCCCAAAAGTTTACAGTACGGTCAGCAGAACCTGAGAACAACTCAAATGTTGAAACAAGATCAAATGGTAACAGCAGAAAAATGTATCTTTATTAGGAGAGAGACAAAGTACAAAACTCTATTGATTTTAGAAGAATGAATTATTTGATCCTGCTTTAATACGTCATCTTATGATGGATCGGGCTTTAAAAATTCCATCATTGATGGATCATGAAGATGGAGAGCTAAAAAATTCTTAAGAGCATTTTCCACTCTCAAGTACACCACCACCTCCTGAAAATGATAGAACTTCTCATAATCTAACCAATGATTCAGTGGAACAGATCCTTTTGCTTAAAAACCTGCACCTTTTCCTCTGATTTCTTTATTCATTTAAAATTGACCAGATTCTCTTGTCCAATTGAAAAGCTAAGCAAGTACCACTATTTATGACAACAGAAGGCAACAGCCCAAAATCTTTTGGCAAGTCTCTGAAAAGCATGTTTGGCCGAGCTGCCAAAATCAGCTTCTTATGAGAAGTACTTTTTATCAAAAGTCCTTTTCGAAAAAGTGCTTTGGAAGAGTCACAGTTTATGTTTGACAAAATTATTTGAAAAGTGCTTTTGTTAGAAGTTAGCAAAATTTCAAAAGTATTTTTGAGTGGTAAGTTACGAAAAAGAAGCCACAACTAATTATTTTGGTAAATATTATTTATACCGGCAATCTAGTCCTAAAAGAAACAAAATCAATTACTTTTGGAAGAAGCTTATTTTTCAACTTCTGCTTGAAAGCTGAAGAGCAACTTTAGGTACTACTCATAAACACATTTCTTCACATAAAGCTTTGCCAAAGACCTCCATTCTCTAATTACTAAGTGTGTTTTTAAAAACAAACAAACATTTTTGGCCTTTAGTAGCTTTGCCAAACAAGCTATAAGTGGTACATTAACCACTAAAATAATGATAACTGATCCTTATTTTAGAAGATGTAGAGTCGTAGAGTCGTGACTGAAATTTGAAATAAAACAAAAGAAAGATTAAGGGCAAAGGTAAGGAGAATCATTTACATCAAAAGAAAAGGTAAGGGAAAGAAGCAAACCAGACATAAATTTGTTCCCAGCACCATTTCTACGATTGAGTACAACAGAGTAAAAGGAGTACCTGTTGCCAAAAGAAACTCAAGTGGATGGAAATCTATGGATCGTATGTGCCCTTCATGGAACTTAAAGTCATGCAAGAGCTTTCCAGCTGTTAGGTCCCATACCTGACTAACAATAAGGTTAATACTCTAGAAAAAAAGAGTCTACAACGTCACATATTTTTAGCCAACTTAGGAATTACCTTTACAACATTGTCAAATCCACCAGAAACCACCCAGCGGCCATCAGGAGAGAATCTTATGGTACTTATTCCACGAGTATGACCTTTGTATGTGTGGATGCATCCTTTCTTTCTTATATCCCATATCTTTAGATTAGTGTCCATAGATCCAGATGCAAAAAATTCACCAAAAGGATGGAATTCACAGGCAGTACAATATGATCTGTGTCCCGTAAGAGTGCGAACCACTACACTTCAAGAACAATTACTGGATTAGGAGTCATGCTGGATATAACTTGCTTATCTAAGCACAATAGGATCACATATTTTGTTCAATACACAGATAATTTGAAAACTTGAAGGATGTTGAGAGAAATATGACTAGTGTCAACCAGTGGCAGAGACCGGACATTTAACTAAGGGGGTTCAAAGTATGAAGAACCAAACCTGCAAAAATTACAGGATGAAAACCGAAGCAAAGCGGGAAAGTAAAAGACTAACCTTAAGCCACTAAATTAACTTACTTATCCATGATCCGTTTCATGTTTCGTCCTACTTCTACCCTGCTCCATCGAGCCTTTTTAAAATTTCTTGTGCTTTTTTACTTTTACTTTACAGTGTTCTACTTTATCTAAGTTTTTTTTTAAATTCCAAATTAGTTTCCTTTCAATATTGTCAAGTTTCTTTAAAAAGGTGTAAGGATTGAGTTACTGATATTATAATACATATTCAAAAGCAAAATAAATGGCGTCGCTGATTTTTTAGTTCATTTACATTTAGTTTAGTTCAATTTTCCCCTCTAGAAAATTCAATTAAAAAATAGGAAAGAAATACCATGAAATCAAAAAAAGTAAATTCAATTAAATAATTATCGTTAAAAGGATCTTCACAACTTTTAAATTTCTTTATTCGACTAAATTTTGATTTACCTTATTTTTTAAATATAGCTTTCTATCTCAATTGCAAGTTTAATAGTAATTCATTGTTTTTCTAAAGAGTTTCTTCGAGTTGGTAAATGGAAAAAGAGTTATTGTAGAAACAAAACGAGCAATAGAGATAAGAAGAATAAAACGCAAAAACAAAATAGAATGTGCCTAATGAATTTGAACAAAGAAAAATTGAGATGGAGAAATATAATAGAAGAGAAATTAACTAAAAGAAAGAAGAAGAATGCTGCCAATTGAGCCCAAAAATAATGAGGCTTTCCAATTGGGTTGGAATTCAAAGCCCACACAGCTGCAAGCGGAGCCCAATCTGCCAGGGAAGTCAAATCAAAAACAAGGGAAAAAGAAATGCTGTGGCCAAGAATAGAACCAGAGACCCAGGGAAAGGTTGAATCCCCTCAACTACTGAGCTAAGCTTCTTAACTGTATCAAGGGGGTTCATTATAACATACATATACTCAGTGGCGAATCCAGGATTTAAAGACTATGGGTGCTCATCTGGCAAGTATTTTAAGGTAAAAAAGTTAGTGCTGCCAGTGGGATTCGATCCCTCGCCTGACAGCTTGCTCTGAACCTTAAGAAGTCGCACAGAACCAAAGCACCCAAGGAACTTCTTGTCCAATGGGTGCTTATCTTTATATTTATACAATTTTTGTATATTTTCTATATAGATACACAAAAATTTTCAATATAGTGCTGCCAGGATCAATGGGTGCTCGAGCACCCGACATGGATCACGTGGATCCGCCCCAGTATATACTCATAAAATTCGAATTTGACCTAAGATATAGTGTAATCTTCACAATAGGACCTCCACATGGATCAGCCCTGGTGTCAATCTTGAAATTATGAAGCAAGTTTTTGTGCAACTGAAGATCCAAAGATGCTCTTTCAGTTACATACCAAGTTGGTTAATGAATGCATGACCATGCAGCATTTGCTAATATAGTGAAGCAGTTAAATTGCTTCTTGCACGAGCAATCAAATCAACTAGCCATTTTTACGTAAAAAGACATTTCCTCCGGTTAAGACAAAAGTTAGCTCATTTACACCAAAATCATCAGGCCAACAGGCTAAGGCAACTTCCAGCGATGTTTTCTCGTTACTAGAAGTTCGCAACTAAGACCAATGTTTAATAAGTAGGACAAATGCTTAGGAGGATGAAACATCAACATCATTAAATAAAAATTGTGAGCACTTTTTTCTTTTTTTGAGATTTTCTTTTAGAATTCATTGTGAGCACATTCACTGCAATTCTTCAAGAGTAAAGGCAGTATAAATTTTATAGAATATAGAGCTAAATAGATAAAGCGACTTACTTTTCGTTTCTTCCAGATCCCATAGCTTTATTACACCTGATGAAGCTCCGGCAAGCACTAGAACCTCAGGTGAGTCAAAAGCTACAGATTCTATTGGACTCGTGTGGCCACTTAGGCTCTGCACAAGTGCAGAAAACCAGATAACTCAGTCCCAGATGACTAAATTGATTTGAGATAAATAAAAATGAGAATAATGTAGCTGTCAACTCTTCGCAACACAGTGAATCAACAAAGAATTTCATGCATTCATAGTTAGATGAATGATCCATCACTCGACACTCGAAAAGTTCACAATTTCCAGATATTTTTATTCTTTGTCATGCCACAGGTTGCTCAACACATTAGTTAGATGAATAAATAATAAATTTGGAAATGTGAGATCCATGTTTTACCTGCTTC
>JAOTQJ010000049.1:17104011-17115099 GCA_025642045.1 Solanum sejunctum | reverse complement strand
AAAAAATTTCTAATTCTAGTTAAAGAAGAAATAAGATAAATAATTAATTTAGAATTCGCCGTCTTTAGACAAAAAAACAAGAGAAACAAGAGAATTTGTCGAAGAGTAATATATAGTTAGAAAGTTCTACTAACTAAATAAAATGAAAATAAGTATAATGGAAAAAAAATTGAATTTCAGTCGATGAATTTTACAATGATATATGCCCTACAATAAACCAATAAACAAAGTAAACTAGTCAGTTCAACTAAAATGAATTCTTATTTTGACTAAATAGTTGTGAATGACTTGACAATTCCAATTTAAATCCGGTATATTTTTCACATTCATAGGAGTGCGTTAAAAATAGTATGGTCTTTTTTCTTTTACCCCTATATGTATGGAGCATATTTAGAAAGACTTGATATATTTATGCAATTGTAAATTAATATATAAATGAACTAAATTGGTAAAAAAAAGGTGTTGGCGAGCTTCTTGCTTGAGCTACTTATTGCAAGTCTAAGAAAGCAATTGTGAATAAAGATTTGTGAAGCTTTTCAAAAACTTACGTTATCTGCTCGATTTTTAACTATGTACATCCATAATATGGCAGTGTAGTTTGATTAAAAGAAAAGCAAAACAATCTTACCATGTGGTTGCTTGTCAATTTTTGCTTTCTTTAACGTCATAATTTCATTACATTGGTGTTTTCTTTGTGGGGAAAGATTTAGTGACTCTTAACCAGACGTCTGCAAGCACATGACACGCATCAAGGAAATGAAAGGTAGAAAACACAAATGTCAGTATCTCTTTCTATTCCAATGGAATTACTCCGAAGGAATTGATTGCCTTTTGTCTTTCTCCTGCTCATGATGTGGAACACAAGTGTGCAATTGTTGTTATTACAAAATGAATTACTTCAGATGTCCCAACTTTCACAAACTTAATAATATGTTTCAGTTCATGTAAATCTCCACAAGTAGAAAGGAAAAAAACTCCTCTCTACATCCTTCTTTTTTGTCTTTTTCTTTCATCATCAAGCCTACTTCCAACCATTCTTTCTAAACTATTGTCAACCATATATACAATTGGAGCACATTTTTTAATAGACTTTGGTTCTCCCATGAAAGAAAAAGACGACAAAAAACTTGGGAATTGAAACAATAAACTGACCACAAAAGCATATCAACAGAAACAGCTCCATGATGCAGCTGGATAGCATCTCACACCACTCCTTTACAACAACGACGACGACATAACCAATGGGGTTTGGAAAGGGTAAAATGTATGCAGACCTTACCACTACCTCATAGAAATAGAGAGGTTGTATCTGAAAAACCCTCATCTCAAGAATCAAGCCCCCATAAGCAGAAATAAGATACAGAGTAAAACAAAAGAAGCTTTATATAATTATATGAAGGCTACATCAGATTGTACCTTGACCAGATACTATCAAAAAATGGCATTTTGAATTGATGTTTGCTATAGACTATAAGTGCTCATTCTTTCTATGAAATTACAGTTACAAATAGACCTATTGATATCATTTACTACAAGACTCTGGAAGTACACAGCTGTTGATTTCTTCAAAAACAATAGACATCACAGGCTACAGCATATGCAACCTATGATATGGGAGAACAAAAGTGAACAGTAACAATGCACGTCCCATAAGAGCAAGCTAGCATTTAGCAGAACAAAACCAAGTACTCCAAAGCACATTGCCTAGGGTTTTTGCTGTTTCTTCTGTACATAAGAATTCAGAGATACAAACTTCTGTGCATTGGTTCATGTGCAAGCTACCTGACGTCTCTTCATCATTTTTTCCAAATTTTCTGACACCAATGCCGTCAAATTGGGATCCTCAAATCCAAGCTCGAGACCAACTCTGCACATACGATTCCACAAGGAAACACTATAGTAAATTAACTCATCAAAAAGAGAGTGAAACAATGATCCAACTTGTATCTTGCTATTAATGAAGAACAACTTCAGGACTTCTCACTAGTTCTGGCTTAGATAGTTTGCATAGTCAGCCAGATATTTTTGTAAGCTCAAATCCTATATCTTGTAATTCTTGCATCTTCTTTATTTTATAATCCTTGACTTTCCACCTTCAGCTTAAGTTTTATAACTTACTTTCTAGAGAAACAGAAGAAGCAAAGCAAACGGATTCATCCCTATAACAACCAGAGAAACAACTCAGGAAAAGATTATAGCAATTGGAGTTTTTCTGTCCATTCCTGTTGAAATTAACCAAAGAGGTCTTCAGAAGCCTCTAAATGGTATAAGTAGTTGAGATCAGCCCAACTCTGACAGACACATAGCTCAGTAGTAGGATTTATTAAATAAGTCCACATAAAGTTTTCTACCTCATCCTAGACCCTCTAGACAAGAAATGTCACAGACATCCCTGTCTTACAAGGAAGTAGAGAGAAGCCGTAGAGAGAATAACACGTAAAACAGCTTACTTGGGATCCAGAACCAACTTCTGAACTTCTTTGATGGCCGAGCTTGCTGCATAGAGTGATATCTTACCCACCTGTGTTAAATGATAGAATAGAGTAAAAAATGTCAATTCAATGAGGCTGAGGCTGAGGCAGGGCAAAGAATAATAATCATTGCACAGACCTCCAACATTTGCAGCTTCGCATCATGAGTATTAGGAAGGCCACGGATTTCTTCAGCCATTCTAACAGCCTCACCTAAACTTTCTGGAGAAAGAAAATCAAGGCCCAATTGGACATTGGACTGCAGTAAAATGGAAAGAGCAATCAGACCCAATTTGCTAGGGCAATCAGAAGAACTTTTCTAAATCAAACACTAACAAAGGGTTCTTTTTTTACATTTTCTTCAATGGCTCTAGTAATGAGTGGTTTCAAAGAGGAACTCGGCATATCTATTATCTAACAAAAGCTTCAACATCGCTAGGAACTTTCCTTAACAACCACCTGGGCCACTATACACTCTGGCCAGCACTTGGAGAAATGGTTCCAAAAGAGGTGAGCATTTGGGGATTTCTTCATAACGTTTCAGATATCTAGTGAAAAAATACAAACATTTTGCAGCCCTCTAGTGATTAGAAGGAATACCAAATCTCTAACTGGGAGGACACATCACCCATCTAGTGAAAAGGATAAAAAGAAAAGAAACCTTCTATTCCAGTAGGTGAGCTAGGTACTTCAGTTTAAGGTTTTTAACTTGCAAGATTAGGTGGATGGTTTAGCAAAGCTTAATTTCTATCCTATAGTTGACTGCTATGTGTCCAAAACACTTTTCAGGAGAAGCAGTTGCATTGTGTTCCTTTTATGAGTACGCAAGGAGGATGAGAACCTATTTTGTATACAAGCCACTCATAAAATTGATCTTGTCCACTAACCTGAAGATTCCTCACTTGGAAAGGACATCCAGCAGGAATGAAAACTGCTTCGCCTAAATGCTGTTCAAACGACCAAGGCTCAATTCCTGTGAATTATTAGAGTGTCAATCAAGGAATCATTTTGTGACAGTATAAATAGAACGGAGCAACAGAAAAATAATAGAGGACAGATGGAGGACAATGGGGCAGTGACAGACAGGCACTTAAATATTTCAAAGAACTTTTGCATATCAGAATCGAGTTTTATGGCCATATTAAATATCCTGAAGTTGAGAACTAAAAGCAGAACAATGAGCTCCCAAGAAAATAGAACTCAAGGGAAGGGTCCTTAAGATATGATGCAAATAGAGGTAAGAATTTAAAGTTGAATGGAAAGATACTGTAAGGCCAAAATGTCAGAACATGATGAAGGCAGTTAAAACATCAGGTATTGTATTACAGATCTTATCCTCACATTGTCAACTTTAGTAAAAACAACAAACTATTAGCCTTACCAAATAACTCTTTCAACTCTCTCTTATGATGCTCATTCAGATATACTATTCCGTCGTAGAGAGGACTGGGCACCTGAGATTAATAATGTTGAAAGCAAATATTATGACCTCAATATTGATAGAGAAATACTTGGATAAGTTATTGGCACTTGAGAAGTAAACCTACAGAATCATCCATTAGACGGTCTGAATCTCCATGTTTGTTCCAATGAAATCTTAAATACTCGATAAGCATCGGCACATCGTGCCTCCGAAAGACATCCCAAAGAGCTCCAGAGTGACTACCATCTGAGCTGTTTAAACTGGAACCATTCAAATCTTCATGACTCAAGCTATCTACACCAATCTGAGAAGTAACTCTGCTCTCTTGGTCAACCAACATTTCGTTGGCATTTGAATCTGTATCAACATACTGACCATCTCCTCTATCTCCACCAGCTGAAAATTTGGAGAAACCCCCTTCAATTGAAGCATTAAGTGCATCGCCACGAAATCCTTTGTGATCAGATTCAGCATCGATTTTCTGCATCTTTCCTATCTCTGTCTTCTGCCAACCTTTCAGTTTGACCTCATTGATATGAACCAAAAGGAATACCTAATTGAGATGAAGGCACAGCAACCCAAATTATTTATCAGATGAAACCCAACTAGCCTCGATTTCTGATTAACATAAGAAACACTCTAATTGAAGTTTCAAATATATGAGGACAATAGGAAGAAACAGATGGCCTGAGAAGGAAATTATGGCACTCACTAGGTCACGCATGTTTATATCCAGATTGTTTACTGAGTCACCTCTACCAAGTTCTTCATGCATCCCATAAGAAATAAAAATCTTAGGACCAACATCATTCTGCAGGGAATAATGAGGCAATTTCGCAGCTACATTTAGAAGACCCCACTTGGAGTGGATGAATTCAAGTAAAGGAAGTTTACTAATAAACTCAGGTCTCTGGTACAACAAGAACTCTTCCGAAGCACCAGGAGAAGGCCAATCTTTCAATTTGAGCATTTCTGGCCAACCATTCTCATGAGTTCTTCCTTCTGAGTATCCTCTGATGAATTGACCAATCTCAATATCAATCTGCAAGACATTAAGTGCAAGAGACAGTGGTAGGATCAGCTGAAGATAAAAACAAATCAACAACCCACTTCTACGGAATTTGGACACAGTAGTTACATACATATAATAGTGGAGATGAACCACATATGCCAATATAAACAAAGTTGAAACTATATCTAGTAGCGCAAGCAAGAGACAATTGGTACCGACCTCACTCCAATCAAAACAATCAATGGCCTTCACAGTTCTGTTGTCATCTTTTGTTTTCTCCTCTGTTGTCTCCCTTACTCCTCTCCATATCTCAATTGGATCCCAGTTTGACATCGATGATACATCATATATATCCTTGATGATAACAGGTTTACCTCTGCTCCATTGCTTTCTGAAGTCCTCAATCCCTTCACTTCTAATATCTTCAGAGGATGGATGGTACAAAAAGTTATCATCACCATTTTCTCTATGAGCAGCCTGGAACAACTTCCTTTCAGAGGTATTCTCTAGATCGCCAGAATCACACACTTTACATCCACTAACCATTTCTTCAACATTTTTCACCAGTTTCGCAACCCAATTCATTTTGAAGATTCGTTTCAATGATAAGACCGAGGAACTGCAGCCCCCATATTGCTTTGGTGGACAGGGTATGGAGCCATTGCTATCTGCTTTCCAATCAGAAAGCTTGCTGAGTAGATTTAGACGAATGTTTGACAATCTGACTTCCTTTGATGTGGTTTCTCTGTAATCAGCTCTTCCCAGGAACTGCTTACCCCTGTCATCCTGAACAAGCTTTGTTGCATCTCTGAGATCTTTGCAGCAGCTAAGGCAGAGGTCATATGAGCAATTTGAGCATCGTCTATGGTAATCAACAATTGGTATCCTGCAGAAATTACTGCAAACAGAAATGTCTAGATGATGTACATCTTATCAAGCAGAGATGAAAGTGCATATTTCCTAATAGCAGGAATAGAAAAAAGATAAGAATTTTGGCAATGGTTCAACATTTATAAATTTGAAACATTACCAGCACATTTGCTCATCTGCATTCAATTTTGTCCGGCCAAGGTCCATTCCATTTCCTGGAGAATACAAGGGATATTCAGTTCATACTTCATGTGTTCAGCACAATATCAAAAATTTGGACTCCCATATACGTTAATAAAGATGCAAAAGATCACACTTGTACCTTGAAGTTTTTTTTCTAGCTCCACCTCAAAGCACTGTTGATTATGAATGTGCTTAACAACTGGAAGAACTGCTGACAAAAGGGAATAGAGATACTGCAATTTGTTTTGTGCCGGGATCTCCCGTAATCTAACCTATACTCTCACAGCAATAATGAAACACAGATAAGAAACAAATATTTTATACATGTTAAACAAAACCACAAAATACATCATGTGAAGCTCTTCTAGCAACATTGATAAATACCTTTAACAAGTTGTCTCCCCGCATACACACTTTACAATTGCAACTACCCCGACACGCAGGACAAATCATCTGTATCTCTTCAACTGAGTTGTTGGGGTACCTGACATTACACTCTACAGTTATTGCATAGGAAATGGAGAAAATTAGAGACATGTTACTTTCATGATTGAGTCTCACCAAGTTGAAATGCAGCTTTCGCAATATCCCCTTCTATCACATCTAAGGCACCAAATCACTCGGTGATCATTCCGCCTACATTGATGACAAGGTTGCCCCCCTGTATTATCAGAAGAATCTGAATTCCCTTCAGAAGTTCCCTAGGGAAAAAAAAAATCAAAGGAGCTCAAGTGAGAATAACCAAACATAACCAGCAATAACAATGACAAACTGTTGACTTCTAATACTTGGAGAGCAAATGAAACTTCAGGTCTAAGAACTCTAATTGAATCTTAGACAATATGCTATCATCAAACTTAACGTGCAGATTACAGTACGACCACCACAATTTTATTATCTTAATTAGAATTATTTCTTTACGAAATGAATATCCCCTGCATCACATTGTTCTAGAGTATCTCACATTTACCACAATATAATCTATCCTCTTCCTAAAGTAACTCCATTCCCAATGGTACTCACTATGAGTACAAACTCACCGCTGTAGGACTGGAATCAAACATTTTCTGCGATCTGCTTCTGGAAGATTCCATACCAGAAGGGGGTGGCGTCCTGTAACCTCTTCGGCTTTCATCATATTGTACATCTTCCAATTCTAGATCATCAGTAACCTTCATGCCACGAGCTAAAAACATCTTGCTCTGAGGTGTTTCAGAAAAATAATTCATCTGATTCTTTGGTACCTTTTCTTTGTGCTTCTTCCCAGAGATTGAACCAGAATAATCCCCAAGTTTCTGGTTCTCGGCTGGTAAATCCATATCATCACTTCTACTCTCCGAATATACATCACTTTCATCCATTGATTTTCGCTTTTTCATGTTGGCTCTCATTGCAGAATTTGCAGCTCTCTTCTTCGCCTGTATGTAGTGCTTTTCACACACAGTCTTATCAGGCATAGACAATGCAGTGCATCTCCACTGTTTCCCATCAGACCTCTTACACCGCAAATCATCAGGGATCCCAATATTATCTTCACCAGGCCCAGAGGATGATCGTGGGTGATCCATGAAGATGTCCAATATGAAAACTAAGAGCTAAATAATCATTCAAAACCAAATGATGAAATAACCTGAACATTCACAGACAGGTAGCCAGGAAAATAGATAGATGAATAAATTGCATGATGAGTAAGAATGTGAAAACCACAAAAACTTAAGAGAAACTAAAAGCTTATTGTATTTAAATCTACAGCAAGATTTACAAGAAAGCAGCCAGTGCTATATGGGTCCTTTGCTTCCATTGTGTTATGTCATAGCAACATTGGCATAGATACTTATTCAGTGTTTCTCTAATCTTTTCCCATTCATATTAAACAAGAGAGAACATTTTTGAATATTCAAGGGGTAAGGCACAAGTACCACTCAGAACTATATCCAAAATTCCAGCGATACACCAAAACTTTACGTGGGTCCTATTACTCACCCCCCCCCCTCCCTAAACGCACTTTTTATTGTATTTTTGTGCTCCATATGAGCATGTCAACACTGTCCAGGTAAACGACGTGTGATGTATAACAAGCACTCTTACTAACAGAAAGGGTGCCACTCCATTAACTTTTACCACTTATAACTTCAGCTTATTTTTTTACATAAATAAGATTTAACTTTATTCCCAAAAACATTTAACTTTACCAAAACGATTTAACTTTCCAGATCCAACTTCTCACCTAAATCATAGTTTTCGATTTTTGTAGGCTGAAATTTCGTACTTAGTTTTCATTTCTATCCAAGGAGTGCAAGGTTTCTTTGATTGGAATCATCCAAGGAGTCTAGGTTTATTTGGTTGGAATTCGCGATCAAGTTCGAAGGCTTCATAAAATCAGAAATAAATATTCAACATGAAAGGGTGCAAAGATAAAGAATTTACACAAAATTAAGCTTACTTTTCTGAATCAAGAAGAAATTTCAAGAAGGGCATTGATTTGGAGCCACCATGAATAAAGAAAGGGTAAATTGAAGATGAAAAGAATCAGCTTTTGAAGTAAGGGTTTTCTCTTTCAACTTTGTCAATGACACATGGACAATTCCTATTGATTAGGGCTGCCGCTCTAATGTTCTGACACGCCTCAGCTTGATTCACGCATGATGCCATGTCAGCACAAAAGGAGCACAAAATACATAAAGAATGAGTTTGGGGGGTAATATGAACCCCGTAAAGTTTAGGTGTCTCGTTGAAATTTTGGGTATAGTTTGGGGTGGTACTTGTGCATTATCCCAATATGTAATAGTATGAATAAGGGATACATTAGTGTATCAACTAAGATGATATATTTTTGTCACATAGGAAGCTAACAAGAATGTAAATTAACCGCAGGAGAATCACAAAGAACTACAATCAAAACTGCAAACTGGTCCACAATTTGTATTCTATGATTAAGAATAAACTTTAAGGGTTAAATTACTCCTTGCCCTTCAATCCCTTCCCTATCTTGATCTTCATGACCAGATTTCATGATATCATCTGGATGGAGAAATGACTTTCAGTAATTCAAAGAACTAGTTCTCTCTACTTAGTCTACCCTTGGGAAAGATAATATATGGATTCTCTCCCTCTATCAAAACGGACATGAAATTTCATCAATAAGAAAGAGCTGCTCTTTTTATTTTAATTTTTCCCCTTCCCCAATTATAGCAAAATACTAATACAAAGTACTGTAAATCATTCAACCAACCAACTATACCTAAATCCCAAACTAGTTGGTCACAACTACATGAATCCCTTTTAACAGTTCCGCTCCATCCAGGCTTATTTGAAATTAAAGAACAACAGTAAAACCAAAATAAACCCACGTCGGTAGAGATTGTTCTAAATCTAAAAACATTGAAATTCGAGCGAAATATTCAGGAATAATAATAAGAAAAAAGCTCGGAGAAACAGAAACAAACGTAAAAGCATAAGAATAGTCTTACATTAGCAGCGAATTACGCAGGTTCAAGGTGCAACAAATTCATCAAAAAAAAATTAGGGTGGAAGGAAGAAAAATTCCAGTAACAGTATTAAGGAAGATCAATTCGGTAAGTATCCGTTGTATTTCTGTAGGAAGTATGTGTAAAATAGAGAGAGAAAGTAGAGAGAGAAACCTGTGGAATTGGTGAAGGTGTAATTGGGAGGACTGTAAGATGCAGAAGGCGAGAAGAAGGAGGAGGAGAAGAAAACGACGCCGTTGAAGTCCTGTAAGCAAGTCCTGCACTGCAGCTGACAATTCCATCTTTCTCTCCTCATTTTTTTTCAGAAAACAAAAAAAAGTTACTCGTATAAGGGAATAAATTCCTAGCTTGATTAAAGATATTACTATTAAAATATGATTTCAATTTTTCTATTAATGAAAAAAAATGAGGATACGTCATATTTAGGAAAAAAAATATATTCATCCCATTATAGTACATGTCTTGGTAAATTACAACGTGAAATATTCTTGTAAAATGTAACTCTAACAACAACAACAACATATCCAGTGATGTACCACAAGTGGGATCTGGGAAGGGTAGATTGTACGCAAACCTTATCGTTATCTCATCGAGGTAGAGAAGTTGTTTTCTAAAATCCTCAGCTCAAAACTCATATGTAGAAGTACTAGATATGGATAGACATGCCAAAACACTTAATTAGAAAGGAGAACTAACGTTATATTTTTAATATACATTTTTCAGAACACCTGGTTAGAAAATGGTAAAAAATTATCAACCACTTATTATAATTTTTGCTCGTGTATAATATTTTAATTTATTTTTAAAAGATTCTATATAAATAAGTGATGGTACCTCCAGTACTATCGTCAAATCAATTAAAAATGCCCATGTGGGCAGTAAAAAGTTATGTATCTCCGGTGCTACTTCACTTTCCTACTTTTCCAAACCAGTAAAAAATATCCATGTGGATATGCTTCCCAATCAAAACTTGGCAGGTGACCATCTGAATTTACTCCTCCCTTTAGCTGCTTAAACTATGATTTTATAATGTTATCCCTAATAAGATAATTTTTACTACAGTTTCAATTATAATTTTACAGTATCGCCTCGATCGATTATTTTAAGTTATGTAAATAGTGAAATTAAGATAAAACAAATCTTTTTCTAAACTAAACAAATAAAATTAAATAACGAATCCAACAAAATGCTTTCACGTATAACTTTGTGTGGGTCTCACAATTTTAGGAATTTTTAGAACTTCAGTTCAACCCAAAATCCCACCTAGAATCAGTCATTTTCCTCCTTCCAAACAATTCAAAACTCCATCGAAATGCCACCCCCACAACCCCTAAAGGATGCATTTTCTAGTCAGCTTCAACCAACGACAAAAACACCACAAAATCTGCCTCAAAAACGCTCTAAAATCACCATAAATCTCTAGCAAACTCCATGAAAATCGCCCTCCAGACAACCCCAAACCAGTGTAAAGAAACCCCCCACCATGGCAGCTCCAGTCAGCTACCAAATGCAACTAAAACGATCCAAAACCATCCACCAAAAAATCCCAAATCATTCTGAAAAACGGCATCACCATCTCAAAATCCTCTCAACAACCCCACCAAAATCACCTCCAAAAGCCCCCCCCCCAAAAAAAAAAAC
>JAOTQJ010000049.1:17092222-17103911 GCA_025642045.1 Solanum sejunctum | reverse complement strand
TCTTCTCTCTGATTTCTTCTTCTACTTCATCTCTTCACTTACATTTCATTTTCTACAAACAATCCCCAAACTTCACAGAAATACTAAAAAGACAAATAAAAAATATGAATAGAACACTACAAAAGAACTAGATAAATTGACGAATTTTAAATTTAATATTTAATTATACAAATAAGAATGTAAAAATAATTTAACATATTTGTCCTGGCAGCATTTACTAATATACTAATATTTGATAAATAGGACTTTCATCTTTTCTTTAAGTTTGCCTTCTGTTTATTTGTCTTTAATTCATTCATTTACATTGTTGCATATACATTTTTTATATTTTAAAATCAGTAACTTAAACCCCATACTAATGGAAATCCTACTCAAAATAAGGAGTTAAGTATCGTGGTTTGAAATATTGAGTAATTATTATATTGGTATAATATTTTTATTTTATAAGTGGTTTAAAGAATTGATTTAAAGAGTATAAAAATATAAAGTTTACTTATTCACATTATCTATAGTACTTATAGAGGGAGAGAAAACGCTCTCTATTAAAATAAGAGAAAAGAATTAAAATTATCCCTTATCTTTGATTTAAGAATCAAAGTAGTTGAATTAATGCATTTTTGATATATTTGAAAATTTCTATTCAATTTTTAATGGATAACTTTAACATAATTGCTAACCAAATCTTCCCCTTCTTCTTCTTCCCTCATACATCCTACATTGCCAATATTCCATAATTCATAACTTAATTTCACTCCATGAGATAAACAAAATCAATCTAAAAAAACTCATATTTGGAGACGTAAAATTTATTCATTTGCATGTTCTTACTTTGAAAGAACATTTTTTTTTATTTTTTGAGATTATGGTGATCATCTCTTACTTTGATAACACATTAACTAGAATTCTCAATTGAATTTAATTGGGAGGGTCGGTATTATTCTGCATTAGGTTTGTTGCACACAAAATGATGTGCTGCTACATTTTTTGTTGTAGTATGTCTTGATATTTACAGAGTCCTAAAATTGAAAGTCATGTTTAATTTTTCCTGTCGTCTTGATTGATATTACTGGACTTTTGTTGACATGTATGTTTGTTGTACTTGAACTTATATATATATATTGTTCTCCTAGAAATTTCTTACCTTTTGCTTCATGCATCTGCGGAGTGGGTCGTGAGAGTTATGTGGCAGGGATGTGGATGAAGGTCGACATTCTGCTAAGTATTTGATTGTGTCATACCCTTAAAATCGACAACAACAATGTGTAATGGAATCTTAAAGAGTTCAACATGTATATTCGGAAGTCATTACTGATTTTATTGGCAATATTTTGTATATTTTTTTTGGAATAATCAGTAAAAAAAAAAACTCTATCCTTGCTTGAACTTCTCATTGTTCTATGTAGATCCTTATGAATTTTATTTCTCAGTTGATTTTTATGTAGATCTTTATAAGTTTTATTTCACTGTTGATTTCTCATTGTTCTACGTAGATCCAAATATAAGCCTCTTTAGATTGATTTTGTTTGTCTTATGGAGTGGAATTAAGTTATGAATTATGGAATATGGGTACGGTAGAATGTATAAGGGGAAAAAGGAGGGAAAGATTTAGTTAGCAATGGTGTTAAAGTTTTTCGTTAAAAATTGAATGGAAATTTTCAAGTATATCAAAAGTGCACCAATTCTTATAACATGGAAGACTATTAGTGCTCTATATTAAAAAATAAGAACTACTTTGATTTTGAACTCAAAGATGGAACAATTTTGATCTTTTTCTCATTAAAAGAATACTCCCTGCGTCCCAACTTATTTATCAAGTATTTTCTACTTAATGTCTATGTTTACTTGTCATTTTGTTTCCTATTATATCCTTATTTTATTGAGCTTGGGATAGTTCTTTTTTTATATGTGTCAAATCAAAATTTGACAAATAAATTAAAACGCAGAGAGTATTATTCACCAGGCTTGAATTGAGAATCCTACTCACACCTAAAAAAGTTCAATGTTAAATCAAGTAGAAGGCAGGTACCATTTTTTAGCATAGAGACCACAAACTAAATTTAAAATGTACACGTTGTTTGAATGAACAAAATTTGCATAATCTCTAAGAAAAGAATTGGCTGGAAATATGTTACACATCAATGACTTACAGCATTTGAATGAATGTTTTTCTTCTATCTCATGGATATGTCAAAAAGAATCACACATGAAGCAACTTATAACCACAACAAAATGATGCTATTTACATTACATTCACACAATATTTGGGCTTAAGAAAATGTTGTGTGAAGAAAGATTTCTCCCTCCCTTGTATGCTACAAGACGCTGTTGATGATATCTTTAGATCATCTGCAGGAGATTCTGCACGATTTCCGACATTGGTGGCCTGAATTCAGGTTCCGACTGCCCAACAAAAAAGAGAAGACATGAGAAAATTATGAAGATGCTGACAGCTCAAAAAACTTCAGTCACAAACATCATGTATAATCGTAGAGCTTGTTTTCTTGTTGGACACAGTTATATGTAGTCTATGGTGAAGTAATTTTATCCAAAACAGTCATCTATCAGAACCCTGGGATTTAACTGGATTCGAGCCTCATTTTATAAAGAATAACCAGTAAAGTTCCTCATGCACGGAAACTAAAAAATGTAAGTGGGACTTTACACTTCATTAAAGAGCTATGAGAAACCTGTAAAGGAAGAGACTGACCTGAATACACAAGGAAATTATGTCAGCAAACCGAGATAAAGACTTGGATGGATAACAACCATTTAGGGATGGATCAACCATTCTTGATAATGCATCTATGTCATGGAGCCGTGGAATAGCCCATCGAACGAGGAACTGCTCTCCTCTAGGTCGCGACCTGGAAATGGGCTCAAAGTCAGTAATAGTATTATTTTAGAAACATATGTAGTTGCAACAATAACTAACAATGAGTTAAAATATATCTGTCAAGATGAAATTAACCTGTCGTAAGATTGTCTTCCTGTGAGAAGCTCTAGCATAACAACTCCAAAGCTATAAACATCACTCTGACTAGTATAGCTTCCCGATTCAAGTTCAGGAGCACCATAGCCGCATCCTTGCAACTGAAAGTTATACTGAAGTTATCAACACTTTACTCATCCATAAATGCAATATGAGATAGACAGCTTTAGTTAAAACACAAATTAGCAGAGACACCAACCCTTGTCCTTCCATTTTTATCCCCTCGAAGTAGCAGCAAACAACCATTTCTTAACAGATTGCAGCAACTAAAAAGGAAATGTTTGCAAATTCAACGAAGATCACAGCCCAAAAGATAAAATTTCCCATTACGAATTCAGAATAAGTACAGTATGCAAGACAAATTTTCTGTTATTCTTGTTTCTAGTTTGAAGGAAGAAGGGAAATTGGATTCCAGATTCTTTCTTCAAATTCAACTAATCATCAGATGTATTAGCTCAGGGAATACCTGTCTTATGGAATCAGATGACAATAGAGGTGCCAAACCACAATCCGACATATGCACAGCAAGCTCATTATCAAGGAGAACATTAGTTGACTTGAAGTTCAGGTGGACAATAGGTGGTTGACAAACTTCATGCAAGTACCTTTCAGTCAAACAGGAAGCAACTCAATCTCTAAATGGTTTTACAAGCTAAGAATTAAGCTACAGAAATAAATTGTGGTGCAGCAAAAATTAAGCCCTGGAAAACAAGCAGAGCTGACTTAACAGCCATTATAATTTATTTAACCATCACACTTGGGATTGATACATTAATATAACAAGTTACAAGCACTGAAAAACTAATATTATTTAGCTTTTTTTCATACTTACTCTAATGCTCTTGCTGCTTGAAGAGCAATGCGTACACGAGTAATCCAGGAAAGTTTTCTGTGGATCTCATCATCCAAGTGTAATGCTTCATGGAGAGTACCATTTTTACAATACTCATAGACAAGCAGCCGTTGCCCATGCTCTGAACAGTAACCCACAAGTTTGACAATGTTTTCGTGCTGAAGTTTAGAGATATTGGAAACCATTTCAACAAATTCTTGATCACTTTGACGCCTGGTGATAGCAGTGTCTAGTTTCTTGACTGCCAATAGCTAACAAAAAAGCATCAAGAAATAGCCAAGTCTCAGCATCTTCTACCCTTGTGCGGCAACTAAATAGGTTATACAAACATGACAAGTACAAGTAGTGAAATAGGAAAACAGGAAACTAATTGATTGAATCAGGAGGCATGTCAGGTTTATCCACAGTCTCCAAATGGTAACTGTTGCCATCTACAAGGTTGGACTACTTCAACTATGCAGAACACAAGTCAAACATTACAGATCCATTAAACATCTACAGTTCAGCGTAAAATAGAGATAACGTTTGTCACAGAACACCATGCTTTTAATTAAAATAGCTAGTAATTTCCACCTTTAAAAAAGTGAAAGGAAGCTCAAGATATGATACCGACGCAGTCACAATGCATGCAAGCACACAGTATATACTGATTTGAAAGAGGATGAAAATAAAGATGCTTACTTTCTTGGGAGACTCAGCTCTGTAGACTGTTCCGAGCATACCTCCTCCAATAAGATTATCTTGAGAAAAGCTATTTGTATACTGCTGAAGAGAGGCAATGGTGAAGAACTCTGCAGAGTTTACATTCTTCATAGCATGCTTGGTTGAGGTAACTGGGGTCAAAATTGGATTTACAACCATCCTCTCAGCAGAAAGAGCTTTAAGGAAAGGTGGTGGCGGTGGTGGAAGAACATCTGATATCGTCGACTCCATCTCCGAATTCAGATCATCGTCTGTATATGATATAGTGCTCTTCAGGTCTTTCTGCTGCACAGCCTCTGAAGTATTCATTGAGATGTTCCTACCCTGAGCATTCCCATTTCCAGCCACTGGTCTCAAACCTGCTTCTTTTGGACATATCCATTTCGTCATCATAATGCCATTAAGAACAACAGGTAACTGATGATAAATAGAAATCTATAACAAGAAAGTATACATTTGAACTATGTACCTCTTTCTGCATCATAATAAGGTTTTTGCACGGATTGATCATGTTTAGGGTTACCCTTGGCCTTGGACAAACAATAATCATATGTTTCATGTCTCTCGGCTTCTTTTTGGGCCTCTCTTCTTCTTTTGAAGAATCGTGACATCAAAAGGCAAACACCCAATCCAATTATTACAAGGAAAGCTAATCCGGCTATAGCAATCAATTTGACATGTTTGGTTGAGTTACTACTCTTTTGCCTTCCGGAAGGCTGTAATCCTTGTCCTGATGGTACAATATATGGCAGTGAAGGAGCTAAATCTGGAGAAAGCACAGCAAATGGTGCTGGAGAAGGCGATATCATGGGTGGTGAAGGGATGACAGTAGTATTAAAAGGGTTCCCTGCACGTCTGATAAGAAATATAGATATCATCATGTGAGGTAACAATATTTATAAGTATGCAAATGAACCTTTCATGAAACAGAAAAGGAATAAACATAGTTTGCTTCCCAAAAAAGAATATCAACAAAGGCCATGACTAGCGTCTATACAAAATGCATGAAGCTGATTGTTTATCCATTGTAATTTCATTTTAACAAATCAAATGGTTCATGACTATCAGCATTAATCTACATTTGGAGAGTTTCTGGAGAAAGCTTTTCGTAGATGAGCAAAAGAAATGTGTTTAAACAGTCGATCTTTTGAAGATTTCTGAGCATCTTTTTATGAGTGGAAGAAGAGTTGTTGTTAAGTAAAAACCCTCAAAACCCCTTCTTCATTGATGAAATGAAAAACTTCTTAAAAGAACTTAAGCAAACATGGTTTCCAAAAAGGCCTTTCAAAAAACTCCAAAAGAGTTTTCACAACAAACACCAACTAAACATCTATTTTCATTCTTGCGCAAAATAGAATTTAGCAAAAGTCAGAGTGATATATAGGACGATGCATAAAGTTGAATGGATAAAGAGGATTCATATAGCCAGCCATTCACACTTAATTTGGGATCAAGGATAGTTGATTGATAGAACAAAGAGTGACTCATAAGTTGGTGCTTGTGCTGTCTTCATCAGAAAGACCGTATCAGTAGTAGTATCATCACATGCCATGTCTTCAAGTTTGCTACTTTACCTGTTTATCAGCCAGTCTACCAATTTATTTATCAGATCGATGCCTGACTAAGTAACAGAAATTAAAACTTCTAAAACTAACATTTCCATCGCCAGCTTATGTAATGGTGAAGATACTCTATGGAGACAAACTTTTTTGCTTTATTCCAGAAACACGTGCAAGAATGACTGAATCTCACTCCTTTTATACAAATACACATATTGTATCTAATGTACATAGAGTTGTTGCAGAAAATCCTATGAAGGACATTTGCTCTTGGCTATCTTAATCTACTCTGGGTCTAGTTGTCAGTTTACATGAAACAACAGTTACACTGTCTTCCCAAAAATATTCAATACAAGCACAGCTGGCAATCAAATCCCCTCAGATCTAAATAGTGCAATCTTTAGCCCATGAGAGTGATCAATGCTTATCCAATTTTAAAATTTTGGGAGTACACATAGAGATGAAGCCAAATTAAAACAGAGAGAAATAAGATACTCCAGTTCATATTCAGAACTTGAAGACAGAATAAAATGGATTTCATCAGTTTAAAAGAAAATTCAACTAAGAGGGCCAAAATTTCAAGGTTTTACCTGAAGTTAGGGATGCTCAACAATTTTGGCGGTATAGGCCCAGAGAATAAATTATTCTCTATGTTTCTGCAAAGTAACCAAATTAAGGCAAACATTGAGCAGATGATGACATAGTTGATATCATTATCTATAATGATGGAAAATGTATTAGTCCAGAAGATTACAAATCCGTTAGAGTAAGATCTTGCAAAACGTCAAGCATCCCAGAAAGCTGATTGTTCTGCAAGTGTCTGCATGTAGCCAAAAGTATATAGTCAAAACTAGAGTATAACCATTCACCATAAATACCAGCATATTCACAAGTTCAGTTAGGAATTGTGTAAATATCCTTGTACCATCGAAGTACATTAAGTTTAATGGATACAAATTGAGATACTAGACAAAGTCAATCAGCTTTGTGAAGTATTATCCTTAAATATCAATCCTCTAGCTTGTTCACAGGAAACACTTCTTGCAAACCAACATTCAGCACAACCATACAATAGTTACATATACAATGAAAAGTCAAAACTATATTTATCTTTATAAAACTTATCATTTTAAATTATGTATGAACAGAACTTTTGTCAAACTTCTGAAGGAATGACGGACTTATTTGAAGCTCTATTCAGTGTTTCGAGAGAGAAAAGCACCCATTTCTCATAGCCAGAAAACTAGTTTCAGTTCCTTATATTTCCCCAATTATCATACCAACAAGGAGAAATACATACAAGGTAGTAAGTGAAGACAAAGTCCCCATTGAAGGAGGCAACTGACCACTCAAACTGTTCCTAGATAAGTCCCTGCAAAATAAGAATGTGAAGACATAAATATAAACAACACCAAGAAAAGTAGTTCCATCACTGGTGAAACGGTAAAAAGCTAAAAGAAGTATCAGTACATATTAACCAAAGACTTGAGCTGCAGAAAGGCATCTGGAATGACTCCATTAAGATGGTTGTTGTTCAACGACCTACAAGGAAAGAATTAAATGTAATGAAAACAAAAGCATTGTCATAGAAAAAGAATATCAAGATAAGTCAAATATATAACTTACAAGTCTGATAATTGACCTAACAAGGATATGTTGTCTGGAATGCTCCCAGTAAGCTGGTTACCGGAGAGAGACCTGTATATACACAAATAGGATAAAAATGTGGATCGAGGTGGAGCAAATAACCTATAAACTGGTGAAGAAGATCAATAAGGACAAAAATTAATAACTTACAAGGTTTTGAGTGTAACAGGCAAATTGGATGGTATACTGCCTCCAATATGGTTGTTGCTGAGATCTCTGGTTTCATCATAACACAAAGTGTAGACATTTAATACATAGCAGTAAACTAAAGCCATAGAATTAAAAATGTGACAAGGTGCACAGAACAAAATGACTAGGTGAAATTCACGAAGTTAAATCAACAATAACAACATAACTCAAATCAATGCATTGATAGAGATAACAATGGCACCAACATTTGTATGATTGAAGCAAAGGTTCCTATGCCCTCACTTAATTCACCTCCCAAATTTGAATCATTTAGTACTCTGCCAAGAAAAGAAAAGAAATATATTATAAAGTAATCTAACCATGCGAGAGAGACAGAAGCAAAAGAAAAAATGAATTCTTACATTCCAGTTACATTGGAATTGACACAAAGTACACCATGCCATTGATCACCACAAGGGTCTAATCCATATGGCACCCATCCAGGAAGCAAGGGGTAGCCCAGACTAGTATACAAACTATTTATGGCAAATACTGGAGAGCAAGAAAAGAAAACGAAGTCATGAACTTCACCTTTCTTTTACACAAAAAATCCAACTGTAATTTCACTAAAGCTAATACAAAAGATAGCAAATTTAAACTACTGAGGCATTATGTATAACACACAAAATTCAAACCACTGAGAAATTACTAGTACCATCACGAGGATCAGTAAACCCTTGGCAATTTTGAACAGAAAATATTGCAACTACAAACAAAATCTTCATATATAGTCCACACATCCTATGACCAATCATCATTAAACAGAAACTCCAAGAACACAACTTTCTGCTTCCTCTTTCTCTGTCCTTTTTCCTTCAAATCTTTGCTTCACCGTTCCACCAACAAGAAAACACTCTGCAAACACACCCAAAGAACCAAAACCTCAAAACTACAATTCCATGGATTTTCAAAAGAAGAAGAAGCAAAAAACAAAAAACATACATATCAAACAAGAACCTGCAAAAAGAGTACTCTCAGAAAAGCAAGGTGGTCAAATACTGAACACCCATCATGGAAAAATTCAAAAGGCATATAAAGAACACATCTTTCAATACACATAGTACCTAAAGATTCAAACTTTATGATGAAAACCCCACTATAGAAAGACAAAAAAGGAGAAAATTAGTAAAGTGATAAGAATTGCAGAACCCCACAAGCCAGAAACAGTTGATTACATACAGAAAAGTTGGGATATGTGCTAACCTTTTCTTTTTGTGTCTCTAAACAAGACAAAAACAAAAGATTAACACTTGCTTTAAGGTTTAAGCATGTCTTCTCCTACCTTTTCCAATTGATAAACACTGTTTAATCCCATTAATTTATGGAACCACATATAACAAATTCTGTAAGTAGAACGTTGAAGTTGGACAAGAATTTCTATATTTTGATTTGAATTTATACTGTGTGTACCGTTAGTGCTGGGTGAAAAACAATACTGCTGGTAGGTGTGTTTTTCAAAGAAATGACCCACCATGATTTTGACTATTCATGCTTAATTGGAAACAAAATCTACACTAATATTTTGGAAGGAGTACCATTTGGTAAGCACAATAATTGTCTTTTTCCGTTAGTATTTGGTTTTTTTTTTTTTCTTTCTTTGTAAAGTATTTTATCATTTATTTGATACCCACATTAAACGGTGATTGAATTTAAAATTTGTAATTCCTGTCTCCATGTTTACTTGTTTCACTTTCATTTAATAGAGATTAAAAAATATTAAATAATTATAATAATTTTATTAAATTATTATTTAAATATAATATCTTTAAAAGTGTAATAGAAAAATACTTATAATTAATAATAAAGATAAATTAAGAATTAGGTATAAAATTATTTCTTCATTTCATAAACTATCAATATTGTTTGACATCCTTAGTAGATAAATAAAGATAGATTACTCCCTTCATTTATGATCAAATTATATGAACTTTGACTAAAATTTTAAAATGTTATAACTTATAATATTTCTTGTATAGTTTTCAATCATCTAAATTTTAAATATTAAATTTTAAAAATTTAACTTTAAAATTTAATCAAGTTGATCTCAAAAAATAAAATAGTGATAAGAAGTGAAAATTTTATGTTGTAAGATGAATTAGAAAGTGCTTCGATAAGTTTTAAAAGTGATTTAAAATTTAAAAGTTAAAAGTAATTTTTTTTCTTTTGACATTTTTTCTTTTTGTATTTTTCTAAACTTAAAGTAAAATATCTAAAAGCACTTCATGTTTTTGTCAACACCTTTAAAAATTAAAAAATATTTAAAAATCAAAAATATCTAAAAATAAATCTATTCAAACAGTCTGAAATAAAAATGATATTGGATTCAACTTGTGTATTTTAATTTATTATTCCCTCTATTTTAAATTAATTGAATTTTTGAGACTTTTTTCAATGTTCAAAATAATTGAATTGTTCAAAATAATTGAATTGGTTAAATTTCAAAACGAATATTTGAAACTTTTTTCATATTTGTCCTTTCATTTATTAAAATTTTATATTTTCTAATAAATAAATTACATTACATATTTATGATTTCACAAAGAGCAATAGTAGAAAGTATTATATAAATTTTATCATTAAATATTTTTTTAATATGTATATATTATCTTATAAATTTAATTAATATAGGATAGAGTGTAATATAATCTCAAATCATGTGCCTACTTCACTAATTAAAAATTAATGAAAGTAGATACTATTATTTTATTAGATACTCCTCCTATATAATATAAAGATCTAAGCACTAAGACACACTTTAAATCTACTTAAAAAATAATTTCTCGGGGTTAATGGAAGAACTTCTATATATTGCTTTCAATTGTTCCAGGAAATTTTATAATTTTAGTAAAAATATTATTTTATTCATAAACATTTAAATATTTTTCTTTTGGGGAATGTAGGTGTATTCCAAAAACATAAAATGAGAAAAAAAAACATCTAATTTTTGTATAAATAAGGAAAATCTTTAATGAAGAAATATATATATTCATATAATATGGGTATGTCATAAATCATAAATAGTATATTAAAATCAAAATCCTTAAACACAATCTTAGAGATTCTATTTCTATAAAGATAGTTATTATATTACCAAAAAGTCAGAATATAATTCTTATAAAGAAATAAATTTATAAGGAGCATAAAATGTCTTGTAAAAAAGTAAAATAAAATGTAATAAATTATTTTATAATTAATTTTATAATAAGATGGTTTTTTATATACATAAGATTCATTTGTATACGTAAGGCAGTAAAATTATAAGAAATATATTACAACTTGAGATAACCCTCGTGAAAAAAAACAGATAGAAAAATGGAAAAAAATTTAAAACTCTAATAATAATTGAAAAATCTATAAGTCTATATGATCCAAGTTAACTGTCCTGTGACGATTTTTGATAGTGCAATTTTTACTCCCAATTACAACTAAAATGTAATTACGTCTTAATATTTATTTTTTGTTTAAAGATATTTTTCAGATGAGGGAAGTGAGACTGCGTTGGTTCGGACATGTGCAGAGAAGGGGTTTCGATACTCCTGTCCGGAGGTGCGAGAGGTTAGAGGTGGGAGTCACTAGGCGGGGTAGGGGTAGACCTAAGAAGTACTGAGGGGAGGTGATCAGACAAGACATGGCGGGACTCGACCTCACTGAGGACATAACCCTGGATAGAAAGTTGTGGAGGTTGCGTATTAGAGTAGCAGGCTAAGTTCCCTCCCCCCTTCCCCCCCTTCCCCTCGCATTTTCTAGTGT
>JAOTQJ010000049.1:17040207-17076429 GCA_025642045.1 Solanum sejunctum | reverse complement strand
AAGACTTGGGACTTTCAGAATGAAAACTAAGTCATACTTTTCTAAAATATTCTAAAAATAATGAATTTAGAGTGGCCATACATACCTTGAAGGGGAATTCTTGAAAATTTGAGAAGTCTTAGTGTTTCTTTATGCTTGGATGCTACTGGAAGGATTTGAACGAGCTAATGAAAGTGAAAAGAACATTTTTAGAACTTATTTAGGCTTTAAAACAGATTAGTTTAGGATATAGGGTGTGAGAAAAGTTGATTTTACCCCTCCCCAATAAAAAAAGGAAAACTGGCCCCGATAAATCTTGCTTTTTCGCAAATTTTAGCTTTTCATCGAAATTTCAGAAAATACTAAGTGTAGCTCTGTGTTCTCTCCACGTCGCGGAGCGAAGGTGGATTACTCACTGTTTCTGAAAATTTTGGGGAAAAATAATTTATATTTTTTTAAGCTTTTGTCAAGTCGAGACCATTTTTGACTCAATTTTTTGCACTGATCACAAATTCGGTCTTGAATTTACAAATAAAATAAGGGAAGATACGTTATACGCAATGTCAAATCTAGGGGTATTTTTGCCATTTCATGGGAGTGTTATAATATCTCTCCTTTGGGATCATTCGTCCTTGAATGATAACGCTACGTATAATTTAGCTAAAAATACATGATTCCCGAACTATACAAACATAATTCTTCAAGTTGAAATATGAAAGTTACCTTCAAGGTCCTCATTTAGGCCAACAAACAAGTGTGGATACTTGGCCTTCATGTCCTCTTCTGCTTCCCATGCGGCTTCTTCCACGAATTGGTTTCTCTACAATACTTTCACCAATGCTATCTCTTTGGTTCTCAACTTGCGAACTTATCTGTCTAATATCTGTACAGGGATCTCTTCATATGACACGTTGTCTTTAATTCCCACACTTCCAACAGGAACCACTAGAGAGGAATTTTTCAAGCACTTCTTAAGCATGAAAATATGAAACACCAGATGTATAACACTTAACTCTACTAGTAATTCTAACTCGTAAGCAATACTACCCATTCTCCTCAGAATCTGATAAGGCCTAATGTATCGTGGGCTTAGCTTTCCTTTATTCCTAAATCTCATAATTTTCTTCGTTGGAGATACCATCAAGTATACTCAATCGCTTATCTCAAACTCCAAATCTCTTCTTCTAACATCTGTGTAAGACTTTTGTCTGCTCTGGGCTATCTTGAGCCGTTCCTGGATAACTTTCACTTTCTCCATAGCCTGATAGACTAAATCAGGTCCTATTAGCCTTGCCTCACCAACTTCAAACCATCCTATGGGTGATCTACACCTTCTCCTATAAAGAGACTCATATGATGCCATTTGTATGCTGGCCTGAAAAATATTATTATAAGAGAACTCAATCAAAGGTAAATAATTGTCCCAATTACCTTTAAAGTCTATCACACAAGATCTCAGCATATCTTCCAAGGTATGTATAGTTTATTCTGCTTGTCCGTCTGTCTGTGGATGGAAGGCTATGCTAAGATTCACCTTTGTACTAAGCCCTTTCTAAAAGGACTTCAAAAATTGTGTTGTAAACCGAGCTCCTCTATCTGAAATAATGGATATAGGAACCTTGGGCTGCCTAACACTCTTCTTAAGATAAAGTCTGGCATAGTCCTCAGCTGTATCAATCATCTTGACAGGTAGGAAGTAAGCTGACTTGGTCATTCTGTCCAGCATGATCCATATCGAATCATGCTGTTTATGGGACCAAGGTAATCCTATTACGAAGTCCATATTAATCATATCCCATTTCCATTCTGGAATCTCTATGTTCTGGGCTATACCACAAAAGGATTTTGGTGCTCAACCTTAACTTGCTGACAATTCGGGCATCTAGACATAAACTCTGCAATGTCCTTCTTTATACCATCCCACTAATAGACTTCTCGCAAGTCTCTATACCTCTTTGTTGCACCAGGGTGGATAGAGTATCTGGCGTTATGAACCTTAGCCAAGATCCTATCTCAAAGACCATTGACATTCGGTACACATAATGTGCCTTCATATCTCGGGGCACCATCTCCCCCTTTTGAGAGCACTAATACTTTCTGCTTCTGAACATCTTCTTTCAATTGGAGAAGGATGGGATTCTTATCTTGCTTTTCTTTCACTTCTACCACCAATGATGACTTTGACCTATTTCTGACAATGGCCTCGCTTTGGTCAGAATCTTCAATCTGAACCCCCAAATGGGCTAGTCTGTGGACCTTCTTAGCTAACTCTTTCCTTTCAGCCTCAACATGGGTTGTGCTCCCTATGGTCACCCTGCTAAGAGCATCAGCAACTATATTAGCTTTACCTGGATGATAGAGGATACTCATATCATAGTCTTTCAGCAACTCCAACTATCTCCTCTGTCTCAAATTCAACTCCTTCTGGCCAAACACATACTGTAATCTCTTATAGTCTGTGAATACATCCACGTTCCCACCATAAAGATAGTGTCTCTAGATCTTCAGAGCAAACACCACCGCATTAAACTCAAGATCATGAGTTGGTAGTTCTTCTCATGAATCTTAGCTGTATGGAGGCATATCCTATCACTTTGCCCCTCTACATTAATACACAAGCCAAGACAACTCTATATGCATCACAATATACTACAAAATCATCTACTCCATCTGTTAGGGATAAGACTGGGGCTGTAGTCAACCTAGTCTTCAACTCTTGAAAACTTTTCTCACAAGCTTCTGACCACTCGAACTTAGTCTTTTTCCAAGTCAGCTTAGTCAAGGGGGTTGAGATTGAAGAAAACCCCTCTACAAACCATTTATAGTACCCCGCCAAGCCCAAGAAACTCCTTATCTCTATAGAAGTTGTGGGCCTTGGCCAATTCTTTATTGCCTCAATCTTTTGGGAATCAAACTGGATACCTTCACCGGACATACTGTGCCCCATTAATGCCATAGACTCCAACCAAAACTCACACTTAGAAAACTTAGCATATAGCTGCTGATCCTTAAGGGTTTGAAGGATAACTCTAAGATGGTCTACATGCTCCTCCTTACTATAGGAGTAGATCTGGATATCATCTATCAACTCGATAACAAATATATCTAGGTGTGGCCTTAATACCCTATTCATAAGGTCCATGAAAGTTGTTGGTGCATTTGTTATCCCGAAGGACATGACTAAAAATTCATAATGGCCATATCGAATTCTGAAAGCTGTCTTAGGAATGTCTTTGTCTCTAACTTTAAGCTGATGGTACCCAAATCTAGGATCTATCTTCGAACAATAGGTAGCACCCTAAAGTTGGTTGAATAAGTCATCAATCCTGGGAAGAGGATACTTGTTCTTAATGGTGAACTTGTTCAATCAACGATAATCTATGCACATCCATAAAGAATCATCCTTCTTAAACATGAAAAGAACTAGAGCACCCTAAGGTGAGACACTTGGTCTAATAAAACCCTTATCAAAGATCCTTTAGCTATATCTTTAACTCTTTTAGCTCCGAAAGAGCCATTCGGTATGGAGGGATGGAGATAGGCTGAACATCTGGAAGAGTGTTTATCCAAAGTCTATCTCTCTTTCATGAGGGACTCCGATAAGATCCTCAGGAAAGACTTCTGGGAACTCATTTACAACTGGAACAGACTGAAGAGATGGTGCTTCAGCACGAGAATCTTGAACTCTGACTAGGTGATATATACACCCTTTGAAAATTAACTTTCTAGCTTTGAGATATGAAACAAACTATCCTTTAGGGAAAACTGAGCTAACCCTCCATTCTAAAACTGGTTCATTAGGAAACTGAAACTTGACTACTCTGGTTCTGCAATCTACAGAGGCATATCTAGCATGAAGGCAATCCATGTCTAGGATGACATCAAACTCTACTACATCTAACTCCACCAAATCAGCTATAATAGTCTTATGATAAACAAAGACTGGACAACCCCTATAAATTCTTTGGGATAAAATAGACTCTCTAGTAGGAGTAGAAGCACTGAAAGGCTCGAGTAAGCATTCTGGACTGACCCCAAACTTCACAGCTACATATAGGGTTATAAATGATAGTGTGGCCCCTGGGTCTAATAATGCATAAACATCATGAGTAAAGATTTTGATCATACTCGTAACCACATTTGGTGAGTTCTTCTGCTCTTATCTGGTGCCCATGGAATACAAGCAATTTATGCCCCCGCTTATCCCTGCTGTAGTACTTCTGTGAGGTGGCTTACCTTGTGGTGCTGAAGAGACTGTCTGTGATCTTGTGTCCCTCACATTCTGCTTCTCCATAGGACAATATTTCAAGAAATTCCCCACCTGACCACATTTGAAATAACCATTCATGCCTAAAAGGCACTCTCTGGGTTGTGACACTTACCACAAGTAGGATAGCATTTTGATAAAGCTATGCTACCCTGTGACTGGTTGCCCGGGGATCTGCGGTGCTGTGATCCCTGCTCATTCCTGACTCTCGGTACAGGTGCACTGGCGGATGAAGGTGCTGGTCCAGCTGTCTTAGGCAGAAGGCTGAAAAGATGAATGACCTCCACCTCTAGTCCCTCTCTTGCCTCTCTCTTAGTCATTCGAGATAGCCTAAAGATGAAGAGATCTATCCTGGTTCTCATATCTACCACCATAGTTGGAGCGTAATGGGACAATTGAGAAAACTTGAGGCTGTACTCCTGTACACTTATATTTTCCTGCTTCAAGTTCAAAAACTCTCTTACCTAAGCCTGCATTATCTCTCTGGGAAAGTACTGTCCCAAAAAGGCTTCCTCAAACGCTGCCCAAGTAATTGCTAATGCCCTTTCTGCTTTACTCCCTTTTTGCTGGTCAATTCAGAGTCTAGCTACCCCTTTGAGCTGGTAGGCAACCAACTCAACCCACTCAGTATCAGCTATCCGCTTTACCTAAAATGCCTTCTAAAGCTCCTCAATGAAGTTCTCAGGATCCTCTTTGACATTAGACTCCATGAATTCTGGTGGGTTCATCCTCAGAAACTCACAAACTCTGGCGGTATCCACCCCATCATCCATACTCTCTTCCTGGCGACCTCCCTGGTTAGTGACTGCCTACGCCAAAGTTTGAATGGCCTGGTGTAGCTCAGCATTAGAAATGACTGCCTGCTGTGGCTACTCCACAGGCACATCTAGGCCTCTGGGTTCCCCAGGAATTCTGCCAGGCTAGTTCACATTCCTTCTGACTGGGCATCCTCTGACCCTGACTAATCCATTAGCTCTGCGGGGAGGCATGATCTAAAAAACACGATGTGCACGCATGAGTTAGAAGGGATTTCACAAAGATATACTCTGAAGCACGATATAAAGAATGACAATCAATGATGACACTTCCTAATGTCCCGTAGCCTCCCTGTTATAGAAGTGACGTGCTTCAAACCCATAATACGAACTCCATTAGACACGATTTCATAAACTCCTTAGGACTCTTGAACCTTGCTCTGATACCAAATTTGTCATGCCCTGAGACTATATCTTGGATGTGGCTGGCACTTGAAAACCATTTATGGTCCGAAGCAAATCACTTGGCCTAGCTACTCACTCAATGGAAGACTTAATAATGATGGAAAAGGTCATAAAAGCAATAAGATAAGCTAAACTGTCTGCATAACTAAATAAGAAAGCATTTAAAGCAATGTTTGGATAATTAAAAACTGAAATACTAATTATACGGTCTACAGAACCTCTACTAAGTTATCTGAAAGGAGTACTGAGACAGGCCCCAAGTAACCAGAACTGAAATAAAACTAAAATGACATAATATGACATGAACTAAAGAGCCTTGGACTGCTAAGAGGTCTCATTACTGTCTGGAAGCTAGCAAGTTTCTCAATGGAGCAGCTGCGGAGGAACTCGATCACTTGCGTCTGTATCATCAAACTATGCAGGTCCTAAGAAAGTTAGTACGTGAAATGTACGGTATGTAAGATGGCCAACACAACTAAAACAATATATCATAAATACTTCTCAGAAACATAATCAATTAGCCAATAAACATAAAGGATGGTATACTGAAAATAACATGCTAAAAAAAATAATATGCTGAAAATAGTAAGTAAAACATTATTTTCTTAGCTTGGGGAATTTTTCTAACCGACAACCACCACTATGAGCTTTATGGTGATACAACATCTTACCCACACTGCCAGAGCCGTCCCGTACTTTGCCGAGGTAGGGGTCAAATAATTAGGGCAGTGGATCCATCCCAAAACTGGTCCATCTCAGTGGCTAATGAGGAAGGTACTGTGACACGATCCTATCCTATGCTGGCTACATAGTTTATGAGTTTGAGTAATTTATTCTACTCTCACCCATAGCAGTGCTCAATACTACTCCCAAAACACTTACATAGCTCATACTTAAATCATCATAAGTTCTTGAAATCTGGTTTTTCTTGGGGACTTAACCCAGCTTATTACTTAGCTTTCTCAACTGAAATCTTTAATATTACTAAACTAATATTTTTCATGTACTTTCAAACATACTAGTTCTCAACTAGAATATCAAGAAATCTTCAAGAAAACCATTCTTAAAATATATGATATGCTCAGCTAAATTACCAGAATAATTCAAGAAAGACATTCTTTAAATAGTCTTGAACCATAATCTTTATGGGTGTTCATGAATCCTACAAGAATTCATAAGAAATCATATATACTTTAAAATCTTGAAATCAATACTTTAATAACATTTAAAGAATCAAGAATCAACATCATTCAATCAAGAATATATGCATATGTTGGAAAATCTAGTAAACTTTATAAGATTTTTATGAAATTACTCTAAATCAAGACTTGGGACTTTCGGAATAAAAACTAAGTCATACTTTTCTAAAATATTCTGAAAAATAATTAATTTAGAGTGGCCTTACATACCTTGAAGGGGATTTCTTGAAAATTTGAGGAGAAGTGTTGGTATTTCTTTATGCTTGGATGCTACTGGAAGGGTCTGAACTAGCGAATGAAAGTGAAAAGAACGTTTTTAGGACTTATTTAGGCTTTAAAATAGATTAGTTTAGGATATGGGGTGTGAAAAATATTGATTTTACCCCTCCCTATTACAAGAAGGAAAATTGGGCCCAATTTGCACTAGTGCGCGATGCGCACTAGCGTAAAATTATTTTTTCGCAAATTTCAGCTTTTCGTCGAAATTTCAGAAAACACTAAGTGTAGTTCCGCGTTCTCTCCACATCATGGAATGGACATGGATTATCACTGTTTCTGAAATTTTTGAGAAAAAATAATTCACGTTTTTTTTGATTATCGAGTCGAGACCATTTTCCGACTCGATTTTTCGCACTGATCGTAAATTCGGTCTCGTATTTGCAAGCGGAGCAAGGGAAGATACGTTACGCGCAAGGTCAAGTCTATAGGTATATTTTTGTCATATCACGAGGGTGTTACATTAGAAGTCATAAAATTAAAATAATATTAATAATAATACACCTATATGCTTTACTAAGTTTGTGATCTATGAGTAATGCAAAAATTTGGTTCATCTTTTACTGAGTTTGTTTGGTCTATGAACAACTATCTTGACATCTAATTATATTATTTTTCACTTAGTTATAATTTCTGGTAAATTACTTACTCCTTTTGTTAGCATTGCAAATCTATTTTCAAATTTCAAAAAAATATATGAAACTCTATGACAAAAAAGGAAGAAGTCAATCGCAAATTTATATCATGGGAATGAAAAAACATCTTAGTGATAAGCCTATTAAAACTATGACCGAAGATTCATTAATCTTTAATATTAGTTATACTTTCGCGAAACAAATTTTAGAGTCTCGAGAGAAATCATCTACAAGCTAGCAAAGATAATGAATTTCAATTGAAGCAATAAATTTTTAGACAGGATCAAAATCTGTAGATGAATATATAATATAATTAATGAGAATTTGTCATAGTTTTACCTCTATGCACAAATGGTCGGATAAAGAGAGAAAGAATATAAAATATTTTCAAAGTTAGCATTAACATATTTATAATAGATTAGTTCTAATATAAAAAGTACACATCCAACAAAAATAATTCATTAGTATTGCTCTTTATGCGTAATTAATTGAGAAAATAATCTCATCCTTTTAAATTTGACTGCAAAATTTACTTTAGTACTTTAACTATCTTGACGTTTATATATCCACATCCCTTTAGCACTTTATCTATACGGGTGTTTATATATCTCTACCCCTTTAGCACTTTAACTGTATGGACATTTATATACCCCACCCCAAAATTATATAATTTTCAACTGATCTAACTACTCTTTGAGAGGTGAAGTAATATAAAGAGTGAATATACTCTCCTAAAAATAGGTGAAAAAGAGAAAAAAAGTATCCTAATTTGTAAAATCATACACATGACTAAACCTACACTTTAGAGTGGAAATTCAAAGGTTTATAATATCTTCTAAAATTATTTGCATTAATTTCATAAAAGTCTCATGAGGAAGAGGAAGGAAAAATTGCTTATAGAAAAGCGTTTCATATGTGTTTCAAGACTTCATCTTAATCTGTGATGAAAAGTGTTTCATAAAAGGGTCCTGAGGCTCCACCGAAAAGACAACCATAACAAATAAATGCAATGCGAGAAAGTGCAAATACAATGCCAAGTAACATGATGTATGTCTATCTTATGATATACATTCACTGATAACATTTGAGTAAAATCTATGGATGTCACACATGGACCATGTATTTACTGAAATTATTTTTTATTAGCATCTTTATATTTAACAGGAATTTTCCATCAACTTTTGTGTATTTTGCTGGAATCATTTTCCATCTACATATTTCGTATCTAGTTGAAATCATTTTTTATTGGCTTATTTCATATCTATTGGAATCATTTTTTATCGATTTTTAGTTAATTTGTGGATCTTAATTAATGTCTATAACCAAAGCAAAAGGGCATTTTCAAGTAATACATGAATATATGAATAATTCACAACAATAATTCATTCAAATGAATCATTCACGGTGCTCTTTTAATAATAAGATCAACATCATCAACCAAGTCTTTCAATAATTGGATCAACATCATCAATCAAGTATTTCAATAATATCATCAATCAAATCATTCAATAATAGGATCAACACCATCCATCAAGTCTTTCAATAATAGGATCAATATCATCAATTAAATCTTTCAATAACAGGATCAACATCATCATTCAACTTTCTCAATTGAAGAAATTCATTAGTACACATAATTACATTGCCATTATATATTTTTTTCTTAACTTATTAGGGTTTTTTTTTTATAAAATAATTGCTATGGCATTACAAGCACCACATGCAGAATGTCAAAGATGAATTTTGAACTATTTTTTCAAAAAATAATCAAGCATTTAAACAGTGAAATCAAATGAAAACTTAGAGCACAATGCCTAGTATTCACTGCTAAAAGCATTTATAATAAATAATTTAAATATCGACAAAATTACCAGGGCATGATAACATTAGGTTATACACAGACTCATACACAAATATTACCAAATGTCAAGGCCCTAAATCATGCTTTCTATTGCATGTAAAATAAAGTATATAGGATGCCATTGCAAGAGTCACACATCACCCGACCTCAAAACATACAAAGTGTACTCTTATGACATACATTCACAACGGAGAAGAACAACAAGAAATTAAATGGAATAATATGACCAAGAGTCACACATTGCTCAACCTTAAAAAGTTGCAAATAAAATTGATCCGCCCAATCGTTTTGAGTACTAGAACCCATTTCCTATAATAATACTTCCTGTCTATGTTGCTTAAACTCTTTTGAGATGATGGGTGTACTATTACGAAAAATTTAATATGAGACATAAATTTGATCGGTTAGAGAAGACAACAAGAAATTGAATGGAATAAAATATAAAATGACTAGAGTCACACATTTCTCAACTTTAAAAAGTTGCAAATAAAACAGACCCGTCCGATCATTTTAAGTACTAGAACCCATCTCTAATAATACTTCTTGTCTATGTTGCTTAAACTCTTTTGAGATGATGAGTGCACTATTATGAAAAATTCAATATGAGATATCAATTTGATCGGTCAGAGAACAACAACAAGAAATTGAATGGAATAAAAATATAAAATGACCAAAGTCACACATTTCTCAACCTTAAAAAGTTGCAAATAAAATCGACCCATCTAATCGTTATGGGTACTAGAACCCATTTCATATAATAATACTTCCCGTCTATGTTGTTTAAACTCTTTTGAGATGATGTGTTCACTATTACGAAACAATTCAATATGAGATATTGATATTATGAAGTTTTGATGATTTAACAAATCACATGGGAACAGATGAAGGACATGATCCCATGTGTGCTGCGAATCTGAAAATGGTACCAACAAATAGTTGACTAACAATTCTGTTATTGTTGGTGCGCGTCTTCTTGCTGTGTAGCAGTTGCTAGGCAATGAAAATGATCCAAATACTATTGATGTTTGGTATATATATTTAATATTTATTGAGAAGAACGTTTGAGGGTTTCTTCACAAATTGAGTTTTGTGTTTTTGGTGAGGCTTTTGTCCAGTACATTAAGAAGATCAAGATTGCTCTTACTTTGTGTACTTCATTGTTCTTATTGAATGTTTTCATTTTGTAAATCAATTCTTAATCTATAATGTGATATATAAACCAGCAAGCCTTTGTTCTTCAATTGTTTAGATTTAGCTAGAGTTATCCATGATATGTTAGTGAAGTCTAAGTTGGCTAGAGTTAGTCAATATAGTGGGTAGCTAAGCAACTTCTTTGGAGCTTGAATCTGTGATAGAGTTATCACAGTGAGGGTAAAGGGATTTAGAGTTAAATTCCTTGATTGAAAAGTGTAATTACACATTTTGCTCCTTTGATGAGAATGGAGTTGGATTGAATTCTTGTGAGTATAGGTCGTTGTTTTCTCCTCCCTTGAGAAAGGGAGTTTCCATGTAAAATAACTTGTGTGACTTTATTATGCTTCTTTACTATTTTTACTATTTAATGTAACACCCCTTAATTTTATCCTATCCGATCTGGTTGAGTATGTGCAGGGGATGGCTGAGAAAAAGACTGAGCAAAGAGGCAAAAGTAGGTTACGAGGGAGGTTTACAAGTCGTAGAGAGGTTTACGACTTGTAGACCGAGGTTTCATATGAAATTCCAGTGTTTTAGACTGCAGGTTCATCTTGATTAAGAGAATGAGTTTACGACTTGTAACCCAAATTACGGCTCGTAAGATAAGGTTTTGTACTAAATTCCAATGAATCCAACTTTAGATTTCTTTGTACATGAGAGGTCACCTACGATTCGTATAATTGTCTATGACTCGTAAAAGGAGGTCTTGTATCAATTTTCAGTAACTAAGGATTTTCAGACTTTCAATCTACGAGAGTGATCTATGACTCTTAGATTGTTCGATGAGTCGTAAATGGGGTTTCATATGCTCAATCGACAGTTTTAATAAGGGGTATTTTTATCCATTCCATTACCTATCCTATTAAACTATAGACATTTTTAAATGAGGTCCTAAAATAAACCCCACGGACATTATTTCCCATTCTCCATATTTGGGTTTTCTTGAGAGCATCGGAGAAGAAGGAAGAAGTTAGAGTTTTCAACTCAAGAGCAAGGATTGATTGAGGTTTGATTCTTCCATCGATTCCAAGGTATGCAAGGCTTACCAAAGTGTGAAATTACTTTCTTCACATGCCCTTTTCCATTATCTTGAGTCAAGATTTGAGAAGAGTTGAGATTTTTGAGAAATTCTAGTATCTTAATACCAAATCTTTGTATTCATTCATGAGGTCCTATTTTATTACATGAGATAATTACTATATTGCTTTGAGGATTGATATGAAATTTACACATGTACTTTACACTTGATAGCATGAACCCTAAATCATATGATTTTTATGAAATTCTATTCACATCATTGAATATTTGAGTTGATGTAAATTGAGCATTTAGAGTTGAATAATTTGAGCATGATTGAGTATGAAGAGCATGTTGTATTGAGTTACATGTATTGCTACACATGAATATCTTGCTTGCATTATACAATAACTAAATTGAGTGAGGCTAAATAACTATTGAGTTTGAGCCGAGCTGATTTATTTGCATCAATTGAATGAGTTGATGAGAAATTGAGTTGAATTGAGTATGATTTGAGCTTTGAGTTGATTGACTGTGTATAAAGGATTGAGTTTATTGATGAGCTGAGTATGATTTAGTCTTGGGAGGAGTATCGAGCACCGAGCGGGGACCGAGTACACTTCTACTTTAACCCACAGAACTACATTGTCAGCGTAGGATAGTCGCTACAGCTAGTCTGACGAATTTTGTTTCACAAGTGGACATTTACCTTGGATCCATGAGAGAGTTGATCACCTTTTTCCATGGCAAATTAAGGACGGGCATGGCAATTATGCTGATTTATTGTGCATCACCTAATTAAAGAGGGTGGGATGAGGATGTCGGTTAAGAGAAACTCTCAAGCAACATTGATTGAGCATGAGGTTTTAAATGAGTCTATTTTTTAAAAAAAATCATGATTTTACTATAAAACTTGCATATCCTGATTTGAGCATGATTTATTGAGTCGAGATGAGTGAGTCAAGCTTTACTTTTCTTGAGCTATTTTACATACCAGTATATTCTATGTACTAATATCCATTTGGGCCTGCATCATTTTATGATACAGATACAGGTGATAGAAGACTTCAGCCCACCATCCCTGGTCCAGATCAGTATACTTCAAAAATTGGTGAGCTTTTTTGCTATTCGAAGGCGCTCTTTTATCCTTATGAGTTGACTTGGTATCTTTTATTTCTTTGATTTTGAGGTATCTATAGTCTATCATGGCACCATCCTAGACTGTTTAGTAGAGGCTTCATAAACATTTGAGTAGAAGATTTGAGGAGTTTTATGTATCTAAACTTATTTTCATTTACAAACTATGATACAATAGAGTTATATTTTACTTATATGATGTCTTCCTCATTGAGTTATTTCTTCCGTTGTTGAGTACGATATGATGATGAGGCCAAGTAATTTGCTCGGGGGTTAGCAATAGTCGCTGAGTGTGGGCCATGCTAAGAGTACCCTTCTCGGGCATGACAAACTTGATATCAAAGCACAGAGTTCAAGAGTCCTAAGTAGTCTATGAAGCCATTTCTAGTAGAGTCTTGTCTAAGTGTGTGTTATGCACCACACTTCTTAAGTAGGAGGCTACAAGATATTAGGAGCTGTTACCATTTCTTATGATCTGCATTCATGAAATAGAGTTGAAAACTTTATAAAATTCTTTTCTAACTCGTGCATTACGCAATTGTAGATCATGCTTCCTAGATGCACTATAATTTAGAGGAATGCCTCAACCAGCACTGCTGAAAACCCTACTTCAGAGGTGCCTCCTCAAATGGAAATGAGGGGCTGAGGTCGACTGCCCCGGACTACCATTGTTCCTGTGACACCTACTGCTCCACCTGCTCCTACTTTAGAGGTTGACTTTCGAGGAGCCATTGCTATGGTCACCCAATTGGCAGCTGCCCAAAGTGGGAATCAGGGTTCACACACCTACAGTTCTAGCTCTAATAAGCCAACAGCTACCTCCAGACTGAGAGACTTTCTGAGGATAAACCCATCTATTTACACTGGGTCTAAGGTTGAGGAGGACCCTCAGAACTCATTAATGAGATGTGGAAGGTGCTAAAGACTATGCATGCACTGAGACTGAGGGAGTGTAGCTTGCTGCCTATTAGCTTAAGGATGTGGCTAATGTGTGGTACAATCAATGGGAAGAGAGTCAAAGTGATGATACTAAGGCTGTTGTTTGGGAAGAGTTTGAGAGTGCTTTTCTCAACCACTTCTTTCATCAGGAGTTGAGAGAGGCGAAGGTCGAGGAGTTTGTGAATTTGAAACAAGAGAGGATGACTATTAAAGAGTATAGCCTAAAATTCATCCAGCTGTCTAGGTATGCCCCGGAGATAGTTCTATATATGAGGGTGAACATTAGAAAATTTGTATCTGGTTTGGGCAGGCAAGTGAAGAGAGAGTGCAAGGCGGCATTACTAATCCCAGGCATGGATATCTCCAAAATGATGGTCTATGCCCAGCAAACTGAGGAAGACAAGAACAAAGACAGAGAGGAGCATTTGAGTAAGGAAGCTAGATCAGCAGGGCCTGAGCCTAGTCAGAGCAAGCAGAGTAATGAAGATAAGTCCTATTTCTAGAATAAATACTCTGGCTATGTACTATCTTCAGCTAGTGCACCAAACCTGAGCCACAGGTCCTAAGGTCAGTCGAACTTTAGGGCACAGGGTGCACAATCTCAAGCTAATGTGACCCTTGGCTCTAAAGAGAAGGCACCTTGTGGAAAATATGGTAGGATGCATTTGGCAGAATATAGAGATGAAGGGAATGCTTGCTATAAGTATGGCTAACAGGGTCATTTTCATAGGGAGTGTATGATGTGGGGCAATAAGGCCCAGTCTTTCACCACAGCACCACCAGCGAGGGATAATTAGAGAGGTATTGCATCAGGGCTAGGTGGTGGGACAAACTATCTATATGTGATGGAAAACCAACAGTATTAGTAGGTTGCTCCAAATGTTGTGATGAGCATGCTTCGAGTCTTTATCTTTCCTTGTTATTCTTTACTTGATTCGGGTGCAACTTGCTTTTTTGTAATACCATATATGGAAAGTAGATTTGAGATTCTTTCTGAGTGTTTTGTTGAGCCATTTTCTGATTTACTCCTGTTTGTGAGTTCATCATTCGAGCTGAGAGGATCTATAGAGATTGTGCGGTGTCCATCTATCATAGTGATACTCCTTTTGATTTGATTTAGTTAGAGATGGTTGATTTAGATGTGATCCTTGGTATGAATTGGTTTAACGCCTATTATACCTTCGTTGATTACCGAACTCAGACTGTCAAATTCCAATTTCTAAATGAGCTTATTATTAAGTAGAAAAGAGATTCTGTTGCACCGAAGGGTAAGTTTATTTCTTACCTCAAAGCCTGGAAACTAATCTCTAAGCGATGTATATACCACCTCATACGAGTTAAGTCTAATGAAGTTGAGCCCCTACTCATGAGTCTATTCTACTTATGAGTGAGTTTCCTAATGTGTTTCCTGAGGATCTTCCTGGAGTCCCTCCCGAGAGGAAGATCGACTTTGGAATTGATGTTCTTCCTGATACCTTGCCTATCTTTATTCCTCCGTATAGGATGGCCCCTGAAGAACTAAAATAGTTAAAGGAGCAGTTAAAAGATTTGTTAGAGAAAGGATTCATAAGGTCGAGTGACTCTCTATGGGATGCTCCAGTCTTATTCATATGAAAGAAGGATGGTTCTCTGAGGATGGGTATTGACTGTCGTCAGTTGAATAAGGTGACAGTCAAGAATAAATATCCCTTTCCGATGATTGATGATTTATTCGACCAACTTCAGGGAGCTACTATATTCTTTAAGATAAATCTCAGATCAGGCTATCATAAGTTGAAAGTGAGAGAATGTGATAACTCAAAGATAACTTTTCAAACTTGATGTAGTCATTTTCAATTCTTGGTTATGCCGTTTGGGTTGACAAATACAATCGTAACTTTTGTGGACCTAATGAACAAAGTATTCAGATAGTATCTTGACATATTTATGATTGTGTTTATTGATGATATTTTGGTGTATTCTAGAGATGAGGAAGAGTATTATAATCCCCTTAGAATCGCCTTGTAGATACTCCAAGACAATAAGTTATATGCAAAGTTTCTTAAGTTAGAATTTTGGCTCAACTCTGTGGCTTTCTTAGGTCATGTGATTTTCGGAGATAGATTTTGAGTGGATACTCAAAAGATTGAGATGGTTAAGAACTGACCAAGACTAACTTCACTGACTAATATAAGGAGCTTTTTAAGATTGGCTGGCTATTACTGAAGATCTGTTGAATGATTTTCATCCATATCCGCATCGTTAACCAAATTGACCCAGAAAAAGGTCAAGTTTCAATGGTCTGACAAGTATTAGAAAAGATTCCAAGAGTTGAAGACAAGGTCAACTACCGCACGGGTGTTGACCTTGCTTGATAGAACTTATGGGTTTGTTATATACTGTGATGCTTCGAGGATAGGATTCAAATGTGTGATGATGCAGAGGGGAAAGGTTGTTTCCTATGCTTCTAGACAACTTAAAGTACATGAGAAGAACTATCCCACTCACGATTTGGAGTTGGTAGTGGTGGTGTTTTCTCTCAAGCTATGGCGCTACTATTTGTATGGGGCCCATATCAATGGATTTACAGACCATAAGAGCCTGTAATACATCTTCACCCAGAAGGATCTTAACTTGAGGTAGATAAGATGACTTAAGTTGCTCAAAGACTACAATATGAGTATCATCTATCACCCATGTAAAGTATGTGGTTGTTGATGCTCTTAACAGGTTGTCCATGGGGAGCACCGCTTATGTAGAGGAGAAAAAGAGGGAGTTAGCTAAAGAGATTCATAGACTGGCATGATGGGAGTTCAACTAGTGAGTCAGGCGAAAGAGGAGTTCATGTGCATAATGGGTCTACATCATCTCAGGTAGTAGACGTGAAAGAGAAATAAGATCAAGATCCTGTTTTACTATAGTTGAAGGAGGGTGCACATAAGCAGAAAGTTATGGTTTTCACCAAAGGGGGAGATGGAGTATTGAGATATCAAGGTAGATTGTGTGTTCCAAATGTGGATAGGGTTCAAGAGAGGATCATAGCAGAGGCCCATAGCTCCATATATTCCATTCACCCAGGGCCAACCAAGATGTACCATGACTTGAGGGAAGTTTATTGGTAGGGCGGAATGAAAAGAGATATTGCTGAGTTTGTTTCCAAGTGTCCAAATGGTCAACAAGTTAAAGTTGAGCATGAAAGGACATGTGGAGTAGCTCAAAACTTTGAGACCCCCGAGTGAAAGTGGGATATGATTAATATAGACTTCGTTACAAGTTTAGCGAGATCTCGCAGACATTATGACTTGATTTGGGTGATAATTCACAGGATAACTAAGTCAGCCTACTTCTTGGCAGTCAAGACAACTAACATTGGAGAGGATTATGCCTGATTATACATAAGGGAGGTTGTTAGATTGCATAGAGTTCCCTTATCTATTATCTCAAATAGAGGAGCCCAATTCACTGCCCAATTTTGAAGATCTTTTCAGAAGGGTCCTTATCATAGATTTCCACCCTCAGACAGATAGCTTTAGGATGACCACTTGCATTTGATTGAATTTGCTACAATAACTTCTTTCGTTCGAGTATTCAGATGGCTCCATATGAGGCATTCTATGAGAGAAGGTGTAGGTCTTCGATTGGATGGTTTGAGGTAGGTGAAGCAGAGTTGATTGGACCAAACTTAGTTTATCAAGCTATGGTAAAGGTGAAGATCATTCGAGAAAGGTTGAGGATGGTTCAGAGTCGACAGAAATCCTACATAGATATCAAAAGGAGAAATTTAGAGTTTGAGGTCAATAATTGGGTGTATTTGAAAGTGTCGCCCATGAAGGGTGTGATGAGATTTGGAAGTAAAGGGAAGTTAAGTCCAAGGTACATTGACCCTTATCAGATCATAAAGAGAGTGGGAAATATGGTATATGAGTTAGAGTTACCATCAGAGTTAGAGTCCATCCACCAGTTTTCCACATTTTCATGCTTAAAAAGTGTTTGGGAGATCCATAATTGGTTGTATCTGTTAAGAGTATTAAAGTGAGAGACAGCCTAAGTTATGAGGATATCCCTATCCAGATCCTTGATCGTCAGGTTCGCAAGTTGAGGAACAAAGAGATTGTATCTTTTCAATATATTGTAGAGGAATCAACTTGTAGAAGAAGCTACTTGGAAGCCGGAAAAGGACATGAAGGCCAAATATCCTCATTTATTCCTACCTGCTAATGAATGAGAGAGCTGATGGTAAATATTCCCCTCTAGATTCTTGAATTTTCATTCCTTGAGTCCTTCTTTCATTGTCCATGTGATGACGATATAGTTTTGGAGTCTGAGTGAGGATTGATGTGATTGGTTGGTTGTTTGGCTTGCTAAATTTCTTGATTTATTGATTGCATGGGTGAGATGAGAGCTGGTTGATTTTTAGAGTCCATAGGGGGATTTATGCCTTGACCCTAATTCCTATCCTTCTTTAACACTCCTTAATTTCTTCCTATTCGATATGGTTGAGTATGTGCAGGGGATGACTGAGAAAAAGAATGAGAAAAGAGGCAGATGTAGGTTACGAGGGAGGTTTACAAATTGTTGAGAGGTTTACAACTTGTAGATGAGGTTTCACATGAAATTTTAATATTTCAGACTCCAGGTTCATCTTGCTTACGAGAATGAGTTTACGACTCATAATCAAATTACAACTCGTAAGATGAGGTTCCGTACTAAATTCCAGTGAACCCAACTTCAGATTTTCTTGTATATAAGAGGTCACCTATGACTCATATAATGGACTACGACTCGTAAAAGGAGGTCTTGTATCAATTTCCAGTAACTAAGGATTTTCAGACTTCCAGTCTACGAGAGTGATCTACGACTCATAGAGCATGGAGTTTCATAGGTCCAATCGACAGTTTTAACTAGCAGTATTTTTGTTCATTCCACTACCTATTCCATTAAATCCTAGACATTTTTATACTTGAACGAGGTCCTAAAATAAACTCTTAGGACATTATATCTTATTCTACACACTTGGGTATTCTTTAGAGCATTGGAGAAGAAGGAAGAAGTTAAGGTTTTCAACTCAAGAGTAAGGATTGATTGAGGTTCGATTGTTCTTTTGATTCCAAGATATGTAAGGCTTACCAAAGTGTGAAAATCCTTTCTTCACATGTTCCTTTCCATTATCTTGAGTCAAGATTTGAGAAGAGTTGAGATTTTTATGAAATTCTAGTATCTTAATTCCAAACATTTGTATTCATTCACGAGGTCCTACTTTATTACATGAGATAATTACTATATTGCATGAGGATTGATATGAGATTTATACATGTACTTCACACTTGATAGTATGAACCCTAAATCATATGATTTTTTATGAAATTCTATTTACATCATTGAATATTTGAGTTGATGTAAATTAAGCATTTAGAGTTGAGTAATTTGAGCATGATTGAGTATGAAGAGCATGTTGCATTTAGTCACATGTATTTCTACATATGAATATCTTGCTTGCATTACATAATGAGTAAATTGAGTGAGGCTAAATTACCATTGAGTTTGAGCTGAGCTGATTTATTTGCATTGGTTGAACGAGTTGATGAAAAATTGAGTTGAATTGAGCATTGAGTTTTGAGATTTGAGTTAATTGACTGAGTATTGAGGATTGAGTTTATTGATGAGCTGAGTATGATTTAGTCTTGGGAGGAGTATCAAGCACCGAGCGGGGACCGAGTACACTTCTACTTTAACCAACAGAACTACATTGTCAGCATAGGATAGTTGTTACAGCTAGTCTGACGAATTTTGTTTCACAAGTGGACATTTACCTTGGATCCATGAGAGAGTTTATCACCCTTTTCCATGGCAAGTTAAGAGCAGATGTGACAATGATGCTGATTCATTATGTATGCACCTAATTAAAGGTGGTGGGATGAGGATTCGGTTAAGAGAAACTCCCAAGCAACATTGATTGAGCATGAGACTTTAAATGAGTTTATTTAACTGAGCCTATTTTTTAAAAGCATAATTTTACTATAAAACTTGCATACCTGAGTTGAGTATGATTTGTTGAGTCAAGATGAGTGAATCGAGCTTTACTTTTCTTGAGCTATTTTACATACCAGTATATTCCATGTGCTGGCGTCCATTTGGGCCTGCATCATTTTATGATGCAAATACAGGTGATGAAGGACTTCAACCCATACATCGTGAGGTCTATATCAGTATAATTCCAGAGTTGGTGAGCCCTCTCTGCTATCCAGAGGCGTTCTTTTATTCTTATGAGTTTGATTGGTATCTTTTCTTTCTTTGATTTTGAGATGTCTATGTCCTATCATGGCACCATCTTAGACTGTTGAGTAGAGGTTTCATATACATTTGAGTCGAGGATTTTGAGTAGTTTTATGTATCTAAGCTTATTTTCATTTATAAACTATGGTATAATAGAGTTATATTTTCCTTATATGATATCTTCATGATTGAGTTATTTCTTGCGCTGTTGAGTACAACATTACGATGAGGTCAAATGGTTCGCTCGGGGGGCTAGCAATAGTCTCTGACTGCCTGTCATGCCAAGATACCCTCCCAGAGCGTGACAATAAATGACCTGAAGTCACTATAGAAAAGCTCTAACAAGTGAAAAGGAAGCGGCACTACAAAAAAGACCTGGAGGATCATTACGGGATAATTTTGTAATTAGCTATGAAGATTTTTAGCAATAGCTTGCTTATTAACTACAAATTTTAAATCGCCGCTATTTAGTACCTCACATATTTTATGACAATTCTTTAGCATCACTAAATCACTGGTTAATTAGAGATAATAAGCCACTCATTGTTCATATTATTAGTGACAAAAATTAATGTCATAATTAAATATAAAATTTTCAAGCTAATATAACATTTAACTACAACCCCTAATTTGTTGCTACTATAACATATTTTTTGGTGACAAAAGTTTTTTTATGGCCAAAAATTAATTAGTTTTAAGACAATATAATTTGTCACACGCTAGGATGTTTTGGTGACGAAATAATGTATCATTGATAATTCTAAATTTATGGCTACTAAGAGCCAATTTATTTTTTGATGGAAAATTTTGGTGGGCTGGGTCTAGATATTTGCCTAGTAGAATATATAAATTTTCTCCTTTAAAACTCCATTGTCTGTTTTCCTCTATCGCATCGAATGTATAAGTCAAAGCTCCAGTCGAAGAGGAATGTGCATTTGCCATCTCCGATTCCTTCGAACTCTGTCAATATCTCGATTTGAAAGGCTCGTGAATCTGATCTTCTTAGATTAAATTCGGCTCTGATACCATGTTAATGGTTGAGCTCAAACGATCGAGAAGAAGATGAATTGGGGAAATATTTTTCTTATTTTGTTAAGAATGAAAAGTGTACAGTAACTATATATATTTACAATTAAACTCCAGTCTACTTATTATGTGGTTGCACCATACAAGATTAGTACCAGAACTAATCTTCAACTAATTAACTAATCTTAACTAAGAAACTAATTAGTTGGATAATTAACTAATTAATCTACTAGTTAACTAACTAGTTAATATCTCCAATAAATTCTTATGACAACTCAAATATAAAAATCTTTTTTTCTTCTTCTTAATATCGTATACGGTCAAATGCACCATGTAAAATAAAATAGACTAAGAAATTTGGTACTTACATGACCCAACAGATTTGTGCTTTCAAAAAGTTGCAAGTTTCTTTTTCCACTAATGATTTCCAGTACAACCACTCCAAAAGCAAAAACATCAGACTTGATTGAAAAGAGTCCTTCCAATGCATATTCTGGTGAAAGATAGCCGCTGTTATAAAAATAGAAATTTCATTATGTGCCTCAATCTTCATACACTTATATATCCTCCCAACATAACATATTATCTCCACCTAACTTAATATATTAAGGAAAAAATTACACGTAATTTAATATTATTTATCCTTAATAGATCCAATCCAAACAATTTATTGTTAATGGACCCATGACTCAAACTATTTATCTTCTTACCCTAGTTACCCATTTTTATTTCGCCCTGATGTCATACTGGCATTAACATAAATAATACTCATATGAAATATACTCCGATGGTGTATATATATATATACACACCATACTAATATTATATAGAATGAGTTTAATCCTCTGTGATACTCTAACGATATATTAATACTCAGTTGGTATCATATTAGATTATTTTTTAAGAAATAAATTAAAAAATTATTAAACTCTAAATTAGTAGAAAATTTATTCATTGTGATACTCCATCAGTATATCGATGTCCTATCGGTATCATAAAATTTTGAGTTTTTTTTAATAAATAAAATAATTAAAAGAAAATTATTAAAGTCACGAACTTATTTATTAAATTCTAAATTACTAGAAAATATATTATTTGTGATACTCTATCTATATTATATAGGACTGAACTTAATTCTCTGTGATACCCCGTTGGTATATGCATTGGTATATCATACACTGATGTCAACACGTGAATTTTAATATTATGAGTGTATAAAATGTAAAGGTGCATATGAATGTAAATAGTTTGCTTTAAAGGAGTACAAGTTTAGTTTTTCCATATAAAATCATATTTAGAAAAAAATATTATACATAATACAGTAGCAAAGCTAGCATTTTCGTCAAGGGTGTTTATATTTTTGGAAATAGGTGAATGATTTTTGTATCAAGGGTGTTCAACAATAATTGATATGTATGTGTGTGTGTGTGTGTGTGTATATATATATATATGTTAGAAAAAGTTTTCTCATGCAGGATGTTCATCTGACCACTCTTAGGTGAATATAGCTCCGACCCTGACATAATGTATCATTCTTATATTCTCTTATATAATAAACCGCTAGATTGAGGAGCTTAGGGTCGTCGTGCTTGTTTCGGCAGCTTCAAGCAGGCACCTAAAGTAGGCAACTGGCTATTGAGCTACTTGGCTTGATGGTTCAAGTTTGACATCTTAAATCCAACGTTCCTAGATCGAACCTCAACAGCGCCAACATTTTTACATCATCTTTATTAACTATTATTTAATTATTTCTTTATCAACTTCAACTATAAAATTACAATAATGTGTCTACTTAATTTTGTGATGGCTATTAAAGTGTCTACTTATATTTACTATGTCATTTCTATTAATTATTATTTAAATTAGTGTTTAGAGTTGAGCATTTCAGCTGCCTGCTTCAACTGTTTGAAGCAGACAAGTTACTATAACGTGTCTGCTTAGTGTTACAGGGACTATTAAAGTATTTGCTTAATTTTACTGTGTCCATTTTGTTGATTATTATTTAATTATTTCTTCATCTAATTTAACTATAAAATTATAATAACGTCTCTACTTAATTTTTTGATGACTATTAAAGTACCGATCTAATTTTACTATGTTAGTTCTATTAATTACTATTTTAATTATTATTTAAACCTGCGCATTTTAGCTGCCTCCTACAGCTGCTTGAAGCAAGGAGGTGATTATAATGTATCTACTTAGTATTACGATGACTATTAAAATGTCTACTTAATTTTATTATTATTTTTATTAATTATTATTACAAGAAAGAAAAATAACATCTGTTAGCCAGTGCAACCCACGAACTTGAGAAACTAATAAAACTATATAATTTTCGGTGTAAAAAAAAAAAAATACTGTTGGAAGATAAAAGCTAAAAATAAAAGCATATTTATACTTACTAAGTTCCGACAATTTTTTGTGTGTTAGCCTCCATAGTTTTGCCTTCGACAATCCTGGCCAAACCGAAATCTGATATTTTTGCATTCATATCTTCGTCTAATAGAATATTGCTCGTCTTTAGATCTCTATGAATGATGCGCAACCTGGAATCATGGTGGAGATAAACAAGACCACGAGCAATGCCCAATATAATCTCGAACCGAATGTTCCAATCCAATAGCTGGGCTAGATTATGATCTTGCAACACAAGTAGAAAATCAAGACGATGAGCAAACACTGAACAATTGAAGGTACACTACCTAGCAGCTTTTCTTACTTCTTCGTTGTTTCTTAATTAGAAATCAAATAAGTGTTTTCTCGTAGTGGCAATGTGAGCTGTTGGAAAAAAATGCTTACAATATGTTTGATAGATGTCCTAAGAGAACTATCCGAAAATAAGCTATTAAGTCAATACGGGATTCACATGGAGGCTTTAAGAATCTTAATCTCCTCCTAGTACCTAAACTAGAAGATTATTTGCTCTCAGGACAAAATTGATAAATCCAACCCCTGTCCCAATGAACAATGATAATGTAAGCAAGTGTAATTGTGTCTTATCGGAAAAGTCACTGCCTATTCAATGTGAAAAGGTGTTATTCAAAGTGCAAGGTTTCTCCCCCACTTACCATTACCTATTCACACCCCTTAAGAAACCCAACAAACTCAAGCATTTTGATCTTTAACTATTACAGGAAGGAAAAATGATTAATGAAATGTAATTCCAGTTGATTAGAAACATAAATGAGCATTCCTTTTAAAAAATGTAACTTCCAAAACATTTTTAGTTTTCACCAATTACAGAAATTAAGCATTCTAATTTCTAAGCTTTAGCCAGTACATTCTTGCACTATTTCACCATCACGAATGATCTCCAGGGTAAGAAAATCTTTCCACACCAAAAAGAAATTCCCAGCAATTTTTTGGGATACTTGTTTTCTGTTTCAAATGACCCCCAACAAGCAAAGTTTTAGTTTAACAAGGGTTAACGGATGATTTAGTTTAAATACATATTGACCCTTATATCTGTATGTTGAGAGGTATAATGAATTATAGGTGCACTGGACAAAACAGAGAGATTCTATAATGGAGGGTAGCCAAGTTCTCAGAAGAAAAACAAGTAGACTTACCAAATATACGTGTGTCTAAGCTTTTGTTGGGAAGATACTCATATAATAAAATCTTTTCGTTTGCCTCGATGCAGTAGCCCAAAAGCCTGACTAGATTTCTGTGTTGGAGTTTGGCGATCAATATTACTTCGTTTTTAAATTCTTCAGCACCTTGACTAGAATGACTTGACAATCTCTTCACTGCCATTTCTTGTCCTTGAGGGAACTTACCCTGTACAGTATTAGATATAGTTACAAATAACATTTTAAAAAATGGTACAAACAAACCATATAGATGTGACACCACCTTGTAAACAGGGCCAAATCCGCCTCTACCGAGCCTGTTTGCATCTGAGAAGTTATCCGTAGCGACTAGTATGCTTTTCAAGTTGAAAAATGGCACATCGATCCGTTTCTTATCATCTTCGGTTATCAAATATTTAGATGCATGTTTGCTTTCAGGCAAGTTCTCTATGCTATTCCTCATAATTATTTCCTTGGCTTCTCGTGATATAAAGGAAGTTTGAGATTAGCAGCAAATATATATATATATATACACACACCGCGGCAGGAATTAGAAGGATGGCTAATTAAGATAGTCCATATTAATTACCTTTTCTTCTTGCCACCTTTTTGTTATGATAGATTATATAGCCAATGCAGCAAATTGTAATAATTCCAGCAGTTAGACTGATGGAAACAATCAGGACTTTGTGATTCAGGGATGTCGTCTTCTCTCTACTCCATGATCCTTGCTCTGAACCAATAGGAATTGAAATTGTTTAGGTGATTAAAACGAAGAATACAACCGAAGTGAAGAAGATCCACACCTCTGGTACAATTTAATGCTAAACCATCCCATTTGTAGTATTGATTGCATAGACACCTTCTCTGACCTTGTCCCTCCCTGATCTTGCAACTTGAATTTGACCAATCTTCGCAGTCTGCAGAAGTACTGCATGTAGGTTCTGGTGGTGGTTCCCACATAATCTGTATAATCCCCCCTGATTTGAGATTTTGCAAATGTCCATTGTAACATCGATTTGTAGGACGAAAGGGCAATGACTGGTTCAGCCATACAACTTGGTTTTTGGTATTACATGAATTACCGGCATTTTCTGCAGGCACTCGTATGGTAAATGTTCTGTTTTCCCCAGCTATATCAATGACAGGAAAGGAGCCATTCGGTGTCTGGAAACTTGCTTCTCCAGTTAAATCATCACAGGAGAAACTATAATACAAAGGATCTCCACAATCTGGTCGACTGCTCAATGGATAGGGTATACTGTTTGTGCCACAAGGTTTGCAAGTTCTCCTTTTTATTGCTCCTGAAAAATCTTAGTCCTGTCACGACCCTCAATAATCCACGTATTGAACAAGATATTATTCTACTTAATGATTTCCTCACATTTTTCTTTTTCATGAGGCAGAAAAAATAAATGGTAAAAGAAGGCCTAATTGTGGAAGTAATCTTACTTATAGTATTTATATTACATATGGTCTGCAAACTTGGGCAAATTATAAAACGACATACCAATATTGGTGATTGCTACACGGACAGAGAGGTTGAAGCCGTTAGTATAGTCCTCCTGAAGATTGATGAGCTCAGTTGTCCAAACCGAGCATCTAGATACTATTTCCCTGAAGATTGCTTCAAAATATGAATATGCTAGGCACTTACAGTTGCTTAGACACTCTTTTCTGCAATCTTCTTCACTTTCAGCCTCAGGATATGCCAGGTCCGGCTCCTCAAATTTCATAGAATGCATATTTAAGAATGTGTCGAATTCTGACTTCTCATTGCAACTAATATCCGATTTTCTTGAACAACCACCAGTATATTCCCCAGTTCTCCAATCATCTGGAGAATCAGGATCAAATCCCGGTAAACATTTGCACAGAGACATTTTCGCGCTGTTGCAAATTCCAAATTTCCCGCAAGTGTCATACGTACCACATGGACCTTGCGGTGCTGACCACATCTCAAACCACCCACTACTCTTGTTATCCCAGCCGTAAAATTGTATTTCCCCTGAGGAATTCATTAGTAGCCTTTTGTAACCAAAGACTGACATAGAAGTAATATCATCAGTGTTTGCGAACTCCCTGCTAAAATTGGTTAACACTGACGCCACAGTAGAGGGCAGTACCTTGAAACTAAAGGGATAAGCAGAAGCAGCAGGAACAGAGCCTTTCCAGTGGAGAACCGTCCTTTGGAGTATAATGTACTCAGAATCATCTGCTTGATTTCGCCCAAACGTGTAATTTCCTGTTCTGGGGTCCTTTTGCGTAACCCCCCAAGCAGTCAACTTCAACCTATCGTCCATTCGCATACCAGGAAGGAAGGTGTCAGTGGGATTGTCGAAACTTTGCCATCTCTTGCCTGACAAATCATCAATCAAAACCAAGTTTCCTGAGTCAAAGAGCTTTGCTCTACGCTTAGAAGAAGATGCACTAGTGAGTTCTGTTGAGAAATAAGAGTTCCTCCTTGAGTCCAGCACTTTGAGATTACCATCAATATCAATGACAATAGCCAAAAGTTCACCTGATATTGGAATTGGTTTGTCCCTATTTGCAACCCACACGATAGTTTTGGGACTCTCCCGGTACCATATGCCAACATAATTTCTAACTTCTCCATCGTCAGATGTAATATTAAAGAATCCCAGCTCGAATATTTGTCCATCTGATACAAGAGTTTCCCCTTCGTTGGATAATAAGTTGCCTGGAGTTATAATATCCCTAGAATCACATCTGAAGTGACTCAAATATAGCAAGAATGCAAACAAGAAGACTCTATTAGACTGCATATGGCTATGAGTTCTGATATTCTGATTTGGATCAACGAGTCCTGAGAATAATCTGTAATACTTGATGCACCTTTCCTGCTAGATTGCTCAAAGTTGGAGCAATATTCAATATAATTCTGCACTAGGAACTCATCTTCTTTCCAGGTCAAGGCCAATTAAATAACAAAGTCAACTGACTTTGTTTGGTATCATTTCCAATTATGTGGTCGACGCTCTTGTGCCTGGAGATAATGTTGGATTGCTTGCATGGGCAAATCCGGTGCACTAAAGCTCCTGCTATGCGCAGGATTCGGGGAAGGGCCCGACCATAAGGGTCTATTGTGCGCAGTCTTACCTTGCATTTCTGGCATTTCTATCAGAGGCTATTTCCAAGACTTGAACCCATGACCTCTTGGTCACATGGCAACAACTGTACTCGTTACGCCAAGGCTCTCCTTCCAATTTTTCCGTGCATGGTTAGTCAAAATGATTTGGAAAACATTTTCTCTGGGAATACAAGTTCGACTTCTTGAAAGTGGATAAAATTAGTTTCATGAGGTAATTTTTCCTACTGAAAACTGGTAATGCAATTATGCATGTTATCGAACCCATAGTGGAAACAAATAAACAACTATGGCTAAAGTTACTTCTTAGAGTTGCTTGACAATGACAACTTTTTCTGCTCCTCTTTTTTCATTGTTTTATTTATTTTCATGTTTGTGTAAAGAATCAAACTAATCTAATGGTGAACAGCAACTGAACACGTTTTCTTGTTTGTTTGCATGTATTTTCGAGATTTAATATCTAACAAATTGACGACAGGACAACGACCTTATTATTTTACTAAAATTATTAGAAAGGGAAAACACAAAAAACGACTCCTTTATATTTTCAGACCAGGCACGCACCCCATAGTGGCTCAAGTGGTTCATTAACGAGTCTAGTAACGACCAAGTCTTAGTCCTTTCTGGCATTCGTAGACTGGCCGTTCTTGAAGCTGATGTCCCTGTTTACTTTTACATACTTCCTCCGTTCATTTTTAGTTGTCAAATTTAACGGGGAGTAATAAAGTTAGATTAAGAAGTGGATTTAAGATTTGAATTTATTAATTCCCATCCTAGGATAGAGAACTTAATTAAGTGCTAATAACTGAATTGAAAATTAATACTTAATACATATTTAGTGATTTTGTCAACATATGCTTCCTTTGCTCTTTTTTAAGTTGTCATGTTATCCTTTTTGATAGCTAATTTGACTAAATTTCAAAACTAAATTGAGAACTACATGAATAGCATTAGTACTTTAATTTGCAAATCTTTTAATATCAATATGTTAAAAAATACGCTTTAAAATATTAATCAAAATTAATATTGTTTTATTCTAAAATAAGAAACTATGACAACCAAAAAGGAACATAGGGAGTATTAGGGTCTAGACCAAAAACATTGATTTGGCCAAATCGTAACTTACTGCATGGATGACAAGAGAAAGTTGTTCGAAGCCCTCACTGTCAACTCAAAGATTGCAAGTTCAAGTCAGCAAGGGAGCAAAAAGGTGAATGCTCTGCCCAAGGATTAAGGTTTTAGAATTTTAGTGATATGGCCAATGCAAAGAAGGAAATGCAAGAGAATAGACATCGACATACATATTGTTACATGCCCCTTAGGACTTTAGTCCAGTGATAAGTGTGTTGCGTGTAATGTGAACGGCCACAATAATTTCCCTCCCAATTTTAAACAATTCCATGCTGTAGAAAGTTGTAAAAAAAAAAAAAAAAAAGCTTGAGAATAGACATATTGACAACATAAGCAAGCTTTTAGCTATTTCTTTACTGAAAGCTTTTGGGTACAAAAGAAGAGCTAAATACCTGAGAAAATTCTATGTACATAACCAAAATCCCAACTGGGAAACTCAAAATATATGCGCAGGTTACCCTTCATAATTCCATAAAAGTGCCATTTCCAATGTTTGCATCATCAATGGAAGAAGAGCTAGGACGACACGTTTGAGTTGGAGTTTATGACACTAGGTAAAGGATTCTGCTGATGGGAAGGCCATGGATTCCGTTCTGGTTGACAAGGTACGGGAGCAGGATGAGCAATAAAAGTTGGAATGTCATTTCCTGGCATCAAGACTGAAACTTCTCTGGCATTTGTAGGTACCTGAAGCAATCATAAGTTATGAGATTGTGTTAATTTCATAGAAGATTCAAATACAAAGCGATAATATATGTTCAGAGGATTGCTCTCCAGTCCATGTTTATAGTGAAAGCAAACTAGATGATTAAGAGAGAGAGATCTAATTTTTGCAAGCTCACTTTATCAACAAATCGATAATCACATCATAGTATTCATGTGTTTTTCGTTGTTAGTCGTTCTTTCTGTTTCCTTTCTTTTCCTTTCCCAAACTCCACTTGTGGGATTCCCATTTAATATGTTGTTGTTATTGTTATGTTTCACCAAGCCACAGACTTTCACATAGAAGCAGAATCATACATATTGACAGGAGAAAGGAGTCATCTTCATATTTTAAGCACTTCAGTGATAGCTAGATACGTTAAAGCATGCTAATTCTTTTTCGTCCTTGCTAGGATCAGAACAAAATATTTGTATCACAAATAATAATTGTTCATTCCAAATGCATGTCATGTAAGATCTTGAGTACATTCTTGTTATCGACTCTTTTGTATCTTTCTGTTATCTTTACTACTCTTAGTTATGTTATCCAAGAGGGACTAGATGTTTGATCTTGTATATGTATGTGTGCATTTTCTGCTAGAAGCAGGGATAAAAAGCGATGAACATTCAACTCTTTCTAAAGGATTATCCATATGCCAACCAAAAAATGAACCATAGCTAAATCATTTGATGTTCTTCTTGCTTTATTGGGCACTAAAACACACAATAATTGTAGGCCAACCTAACTCTGAACATCACTCTGTGTGATAATACAACTTGCTACCTTCTGACTCACTTTAGCTTTCTATATTTTATTTTCCAAAGGTTAATTGTACATGTTCATCTATGATTCCTTTACATTTCGCATTATGTTTGGTTGGTGGAATCCAGGCTGAATGTTTTATTTTATGGGGGGAAAATATGGGCTGTAATGAGTGCCTTCCAGCACATAAAAGTTTCCCCACCCCACACACAGCAGGTCAAGCCAGTTTTTCTCAAGTAAAAATCTTTTTCCACTCATTCTACCATCACTTTTTCTCAAGTGAAGTGCTAGTTCAAACACTAATTCAACTTCAAAATACCATTTTTCAACTTCAACTTCAAAAACTCATGTTTCAAATTTCAACCAAATCTACATCCAAATACTTATTATCTAAGCTTGAAGCAGGTTAAGCATGTTTGTGCATCCGTAAGAAGTATTAACAGACACACATTTACTCATTTATTACTTTCTTCTTCAAATGCTCTCAATCTATAGGATCATTTAAATCTCAGAGGGTTAGTGGTGCAAGGTTCAAAATTCAGCGGACAATGAGTCCACCCCTCTATACTTCTCTACAACATAACAAGTTGTTGTCTATTGCCAGATTTGAACTTGTAATGTGAGTCTAACCCACACATCACAAGTAGTGCACTTACTACTAGACCAAAGCTTTGAGGCCAAATCTACCTATATTGCTACAATCATTGAAGTTTTAATAAATGAGAGATACTTAGAGGTAAATGGTAGTTAAGACATGCTTTTTTGATCAAGTGTGTTTGGTACGAAAGGAAAATTCTTTCCAAAAAAATGTGCTGCTTATTTTCTTGTATTTGGTACGTAAGCAAGAAACATTATCCTAAAATATTAGATTAATGTTTTCATTTAATCTAGACAAATACGATGAGAAGTAGAGCTAGAGGTCAAGGTCTACAAGGATGGGGCTGAAGATGAGGTGTGTTGGATGATCTAGAGGATATAATCAACCCGAATGCCACTTGTGGAACTGTTTTTCCCTACTTCCACCAGGGAAGATATTATATCCCTTTTTAAGAAAATATGTTTTCCGAAAAATGTGTTCCTCCTTACTAAGTACACCCTAAAACTACTAATATCTTTATTAAGGGGTGTGCAAAAAATCCTCAAAAGATATAATATAGATTGGATATAGTAAATATAAAAAACAAAGATTTTCTCAGAGCTGGCAACCTGTCTCCAGTCCAGGAGTATTCATGGAGGACATCATTAATATTGGTGGTGGCTGGTGATGGGATATTTAATGGTGATGATGTACAAGGTGTGGGGGCAAAGCCTTAATATACAAAACAAACCAACAAGTAGGCATAAAGTCCCAGATCTTATTTAAAGGGACCAACTGAAAAGCTAACTTCTTAAATGGAAGAGGGGCCAGGGCCATTGTTCAAACACAAAATTAATGTGAGTGTTTTCTTTTGTATCACAATATGAGAAACATGCACATGCAAATATATAGTTTTTAATTCATAGAGTTCTCAAAAAATATTGTTTATCATCTTTTATAGTTCACAACTTGGTATTAGCAACTTCTTTTTTTTTCTCTCTAATGATCGTGTTGTCTGGGCCAACTCACGTGCACCTTGATCATACACCTCGATTAATTCCATAGATACCGGTTATTTTCCACTAGCAATATGTATATTCAAGTCATAATTCTACAAAGTTTTTACAGGACGATTAATTCTTTCCACCAAGATTAAAACAGATGAGATGAATCAAACATGTTATTCCACATAAATGTCAGTAAGCCTATATCAAACCTCTGAAATGCTCTCAGTGACACCAGTCTTGAAGAAAATCAGTCAAGGTTTATGAATTAAGAATTTATTCAACTCTGTTTCTGCAAAAAAATGATGGGATATTTACCTTGGTCCATCCGACCCAGGGATGACAATTGAACTGGTTGGGTCAAATTTATGCAGAGTTATGTCAAATTTATACGGGTTATAATGGGTCAAGACCTAATCTAATTCAAATTTTCTTGGGTCAAAACGCATAGAGCAGCGAGTTATAAAATAGGTCAAAACCCAACTCAACCCAATTTTTACTAAATTTTACTTATTTTTATTTATTCTTTTTCAATATTTTAGTACTTAATTAAATTATATTTCTTATTATGGCTATATAGATCTCTTTCGAATTAATTTGGGTTGCATATCAACCCAATTTTAAATTAGTTGAAATGAGTTAAGTTGAGATAAGTTAAACTAATAATTTGACAAATTATTCACCAGCCCAAGCTTCAATGGATTGGATCCGATTGGACTTAATTTTGTCATCCCTACCCGCCCAAAAAAAAAGAAAAAAGAAAAAATGAGAGTTGAAAAGGGAAGAAAAAGAGGTGGAATATTTTAATAAATAAAAAAGAAAAGAAAGGAGAGAAATTAATATTCAAGTGACTGAAAATGGCACAGATGTATCAATTATAGTAGAACTTAATCAGTGTAAACAAACCTGTATGACAATTTCCCAGATGGGACAGATTTCAATCTAATTAACAGGAACACAAATTGAGGATTGCAATACTAATATATATTCTGCAAAGCACAAAGGAAAAAATAAAACCTATATTACTTTTGTTGTTGCTGTAAATTTTTAATTTTATACTGATATGTTTAAAATCACAAAATTAATAACATTTTTGACACATTCTATGTATCTTAATTTGAGATTACAAGATTTAAAATTTTTCTTATTTTCTTAAAACTCAAAACCCCAAAAACAAATTAAAATGGGGAGAATTTGTAAGGACTATCTGACTGGGTAAAATTTGTAGTAATTATGGTGTACTTGCACAAAACTCTTTGCTGAGGACCCGTGCATTCCGAAATTAGTAGAGATTCTGAGAGACTCGGCATCCAATGCAAATAATTAAGAAAAAACTTAAAGTTTACAAATTGATTGCTAAATTCTTAAAGACACTTACTTTGGGTGTAGGATAGCCAAGTTTGTGGTTGAACCCTAACTGAGACTCCATGTCAGCATGACGGCGGTGTCCACCGGAGGGAGTCAATTCCGGCGGAGAGGGTGGTCTGAGGAACCTCTCAAAGATTGCCATGATAAGGAACATAGAGATGAGAATAGCAGTGGCAACAAAACCAAAAGAAACAGCATTAACAGAGTTGTCAAAATGAGTCCAATGATCATCTTTTGTCAAGTACATTGGTGAACCAGTTGGTGATGGTGGCCACCCCCAACCCTCTTCTTCTGCCATTTTTTCCAAAACCCCACAAATCAAGAACTGCTAAAAATGCAAACTTTTCACCAACATAAGAGTTTTTTCAAAACCCCACAAATCAAGAACTGTTAAAAATGCAAACTTTCCACCAACCTAAGTAGTAGAGAGAAAACAAGAACTTGGGAATACAGAGTTCTTTCAAAACCCCACAAACCAAGAACTGCTAAAAATGCAAACTTTTTTACCAATATAAGGAAAAAAAAAACAACTACTACTACTTGGGAGAGTGTAGTTTTTTCAAGATTTTGACACCATTAAAAAGAGAGAGAAAAACATGAAGATGGGTTGATTTTTGAAAAAGGGTGGAGCTTTGGAATTTGTACTGAGATGAGGTGAGGGCCTTTCTGCTGAAATGGTGCAGCAGGAAGACTGATGAAGTCTGAGGAGGAGTTTTGTCTTTATTCTCAGCTCTGTTTCAAGTACATACACAAGTTGGAAATAACACCTCTCTGGTTTTATTTGACAGTTGAAATGGACAAGTCTAGTCCCCTCGCATGGCATGTATTGGAATCTTCTTGTTATTAAGGCCTTTTCATGGGGAATAGTTTTTAATTTTGTTTCAGTTGAATTAATTAAAGCTATTTTTTTTTCTACTTTTTGTTTATTTCTTTTCATATTATTATTATTTTAAAAGTACAATACATATTTTAAGATATAAAATAATTAAAATTTCTTTTAATTAATATTTTTTAAGAAGCGTATAAAAAAATATTACAAATAAATCAAATGGAAGGAGTTTATTACACCATCAAACCTTTCTATTATGTTACCTTTTACGACATTTTCAAATTTCTATAATATTATGTTTCTCTAAAATATGAATTATCAACTATTTAGACAAAATAGAGGAAGAATTTAAAACATTATGAACTCAAAGCTTAAAATTTTATCATGAATACATGTTTCGTAAATATTTGTTTGCCCTTATTTAGTAAATTGTTTAATATACAATCTAATTCATAAGTCAAGTAATTATTACGTTTGGATGAAACTCATGTAAAAGATGTCAATTGTCAACCTATATTTTACTCTCTCAATTTAACCTTTATATCTCATGGGTAGGTAGTATGACATTTTAGAGGGTTTCTTTAGTAGGAAAAGAACTTTAGGTTATTATTATTTTGATAGCCCCTTTTGTTTGTCTAAAACAGGAAAAAAGGTACAAGAATAAAATAGAGATTGCAGGTCATTTTGTTGATGAGAGTTCGACTTGGGTCTTCGTCTTTAAAAATAACAGCATGGAAAATGAAAGGTACAAGCAATGGAACAGTAGAGTACAACATACAAACATGAGGGCCAATTAAATAAAAAACAAGTTTGAAGTCCCACTTTATTTGTGGATGTAAATTACATGAGCATGCACTAGTAATGAAATGGGCCCTGGTAGCTCCCTTTTCCAAATCAAAGTTTGTATAAACATTTGGGCCCAGCCCAATAACTCTTCAGCTTCTGTCTAATTTGGAATAGCCACTTGTCTTGTCCTTCTTTTATGTCAAAAAGTCTCACTATTTCTTTAGCAACTTGATACTTTGAAAGCAAATAAATTAAGAATTTATAAAGTTGTTTATGCAGCATAATTAATTTTATTTTTTTCCCCCTTTGGAGTATGTCTAGAGGAATGAATAATTGGAGACAAAAAGGTAGAACAAGAGAATTCTGTTTATGTGACTAGATCCTGCACTTTAAGTGGTGCATTCTAGAATTAGAGCCAAATTGAATTAACTTATTTTAGTTCTTTATCTCATTGAGAAAATAAATTTAGATAGAAAGGAATGAAAGTTACGTATTAAGGTAGAAGGCTAATAGACTAGTAGAGGTATGTTGATATATATATTAGATTAGTAGGATAAGTCAGTGTCTTTATATCCTGTGTTGTTATTATCCGTCTTATATTTGTTATTTTTACCGTATTTACGTACTATCATTTGTTTTTCATTATTAGTTGTTTTTCCTTTTTCTTCTTTTCTTTTCCCTTCTTCATATCCAGTATTTTCTGCTTATAAGGTTTGATTTTTGAGACAAGGGTTTTCCGAAAAAAACTTCTTTATCTTTGTGCTAGTGATAAGATCTGCGTGTATTTTACCTTCTCCAAACTCCACTTGTACGATTCAACTAGATATGTTGTTATTATTAGATCTTTGTAAATCAAAATAATTTTTAAATAATTTTATCGTATTTGAGTAAATAAAAGAAATTAAGTAAAAAAAATAATAAGTCTATTCAAACAAACGTTTAGACTCAATCTGTGAATAAGCTTTGACATATAGTAAAGATGCTAGTACCCAATATTCCAATATGAATAGACTATAGTACATATATATCAAGAGTTGCATTTTATTATGCCATCAAATTATTTTATCTGTTTTAATAAGTAACTCTGCCTTATTTCAAAATAACACGAATCTCTCTTTTTATAGAAGTTAATTAGTTATAAATATATTTTAAGTGACTCAATAAATATAAATATTTGTGTACTGTCAAATTATTAGGAGATACAAAAGTGAAATATTTGAAATAGGAGCAGGCTAGTCTGAATATCACAATTGTTTATATAAAAACTATAGTGTTTTTGGGAAGAGACTACTCGGGATTAGTGATAGATTCAAGATTTTTTTTAAGAGGGTTTAAAATTTAAAAAGGAGATATATGAACTAAACAAAAAGGGTTCAACG
>JAOTQJ010000049.1:16964994-16987966 GCA_025642045.1 Solanum sejunctum | reverse complement strand
TCGTTACTCAGCCAATATTTTCAGTCTGGCTGAATCGAGATCCTAAATCTAGCCTCAGGGGTGAAATTCTCTTCGGAAACGTCAAATTCACTTTGGTATTGTCACATAAAATTTGACAATAGAAAGTATTTTTCTAATATAATAAACCATTTGTATTACCAACTTTAAATGCAAAAACTTTGTGCATAATACTATTCTTCTTCGACATAAAGTATATATACTCATATATATTAAATTTGAAAAGACAAAATGAAAAACTGTCGGTTCACTTTTTTCATTTTTTTTTTAAATCTTCAAATTTACATTTTTTTTTTCTAAGAGGGGTCTATAGATTTTTCTTAAAAAAATAATTTCATGAAAGAAAGAGTGAAGACAAAGAGATAATGGGCACTTGGAATAAAATTGAAATAATTGAAAGGAAAAATGTGGGACCACTCCCATATTGTCAAAAATAAAATAAAATGTTTATAGCCTATGCTTCACAAGCTCAAAAAATCTCTCCCATGTGCAATTCTTGCTGGCAATTTCTTCCATTTACAGTTCATCTTCAACAAAAAGATTTCTCAATGTCACGTTCTTGAACATGTCTTTGTTCTTTGTAAACATTTCTTTTGCTATTTGAGTTTCATCTTCTTCTCTTCTGTTGTTTCACCCATTTTTTTCCCTTTCTCCAATAAGCTTTTGCTTTAGTTGAACATGGATTCCAATACCCTTCTTGATTATGCACTGTTTCAGCTCACCCCAACTAGAACAAGGTTGGTTCTCACCCCACCCCACCCCACATCCCCCCATTGTTGTTAACTGTTTTTAGCTTGTATTGTTATGGAAACTGATAAAGATTTGATCTTTTTCTGTTTTTGGTTTGTGGGTATTGAAAAAGATGTGATCTTGTGGTGTTTTCTGGTGGTAAAAATGAGAAATTGGCATCTGGATTGGTGGAACCTTTCATTTCTCACTTGAAATTTGCTAAAGATCAGATTCCAAAAGGTGGGTATTCAATCACTATGAGGCCACCTTCAACTCATGCCTATTGGTTCACCAAAGCCACATTCCAAAGGTATAATTTTTATCTGATTTTTGAAAAGTTCAATCTTTTAGTAATTATTGTCATTTGATATCTTTGAGACGAGGGTTATCCGGAAAACCTCTCACGGTAGTGGTAAGGTATATGTACATTTCGCACTTCTCAGACGCCATTTGTGAAATTTCGCTGTTGTAGTAATTTTTGTCATTGTTCATTAGTACCTACTTTGTCACTTGAATCATGTGGAACTTCTGGAATTGCTGAAAGTTTCTTGCAGATGATCTTGCTGGTATATGGTTGATTGGTTATGAGATATGACTTATGATGTAGGTTCTAAATTAGAGCTTCAGCTTAAAAGGAGAAAGATAATGTAACTAAAAACTTACTTTAGGTCCCTTATTGGAAAATTGGTCATAAAGCATCATTAGATTGTAGTTATGGGTTAAAAAGTAGTCTAAATCTTAGTCTTTGCTAATAACTTCACTTATCCAGATATAATTGCTCATTGGACTTTCTGGAAACAGGGTAGTGTTGTTTTTGCATAATCATTCCATTATTCTAATTGCAAACTGTTAGGTAACTGAATACTAAAGAAAGAATTCTTGTTGGATCTATCATAAATGTGAAGCTGAGGCAATGGAAGACTCATTTTTATTTACTTGTGCTTTCTTTGTGTTCGTGGCAGATTTGTACGCTTTGTAAGTACACCTGAAATTCTTGAGAGGTTTATGCGGTTGGAACGAGAGATCTCACAGATCGAGAGTTCCATTCAATCCAATGAATTGTCAAATGGCAATTCAGAGGAAGGTTAGATATACTTATAAGTTCTCCTTCTGTAGACATCAACTTAGATACACATTGTCCATTATATGTCAATTCTAGATTTCTTCTTTTCATGATGAATTACTTTTGTACCTTTCTCAGTAAAAGTTCATACCATATTCAGATTGAACTAATGTACATTTGTTGCTTGTCTTGCAGGAAGCTCACCAGCTAATAGTGAGAGCACCAGGAAATCAAATGACTCGTTCAAGGTATTTTACTTGATCACAGTGATTTTCTTTTAGTCTAGTAGCTCATTAGAAAATTTCACTTTGATTTGTTTTTTAGGCAAAATCTGAAGTTGAAGAAGCTAATAATGCTGCACCTAAAGAAAACTCCAAGTAAGTTATCTTCCCATGGAAGCAACTGTGAATTATCAATGCATCTCTGCCAGAGAGTAGTACTGAGTTATTTTGTTTTTTATTGTTTCAGGGTTCACCTTCAGCGTCTCATGGATACCCGAAAGGCACTACTTAGGAAAGAGCAGGCCATGGCTTATGCACGGGCAACAGTTGCAGGCTTTGAGATAGACCAATTGGATGATCTCTTACAGTTTGCTAATTTTTTTGGTGCCTTACGTCTTAGGTAAGATAGAGTATAGTGTCTTCATAACCTACATTTTGTAGCTTATGTATGTAGATAAAGAAAAACAGTTGGTGTAAATTAGATCACCAATTTATTTCCGACTACTTTAGTTGGAAGAAATATTTATGGCCGGTTCCAATCATTATGAACCTTTGTTTCCGTTCTGGTGCTTATGGAAAATAGAGTCTGGAGTCTAGTGTTAGAATTCCATGGTTTTTGTCTTTCTTGTAGGGATGCATGTGTTGATTTCAAGGAACTTTACAAGCAAAAGCACACAGATGGACAATGGATGGATGAGGTAGCTGCAATGAAGGCATGTACCCCAATGGATCTGTCATACTTAGGCAATCAAGGTGTTATTCTTGCATATGACAATAATGGCTCTTTGGATAGTTCTGACTCTAAGGAATCAACAAATTCAAATGGTGTCAAAGGTATCTTATCTGTTCCTTCCTAACATCGATTGATCCCGATAGATTTATGTTCCTCTTTGCCAGGTACTGCACGTCTGAGCCGACATCTCTCTCAGTCAAAATATAGAAGGGAAAGTTTTCCTTAATGGTTGTAATTTTAACTGATTACTTCTCATCTGTGTGCTTAGATTCACTTCATTTTAGAAGAATCATAAGAACTAATTTTATGTACCAATGTATGTCTACAGCATAGGCTCGCCTTTTTCATTTTGTAACGTCAACTGCTATATGCGCAGATGAGAATCTTCCTGCATCAGATCCATCCATGTCAGCAAAAGTTCAGATGCAGATGCCATGGCAGAACCAGATTCCTCCATATATGTACAGCTTTCATGGCCCAGCTCAGCAAATGCCTTTTGCTGGTATGCATCCTTTACAATACTATCCAGCACATATGCAGTGGCCACATAATGTAAATGGCTCAACAAATGGTTCTGTTAGGGACTCTCACAAACGATCAAAGAAGAAGGAGAAAGCCAAAGAACATGACAGTTCAGAAGATGATGAACAAACTGAGTCGGATGCCTCTGATTCTGGAACTGATTCAGATGAGGTTAGGAAGCATGAGAAAAAACATTCCTCAAGGGAGACCTCACATGCTAAAAAGCACAAGAAGAAATCATCAAAAACAGTTGTAATCCGCAACATCAATTATATCACTTCCAATAGAAAGAATGAGGAAAATGATGGATCTTCTTATGATTCTTCTTCCGATGAATCTCATTTACTCAATGAAGATTCCATTAAGGAGCAAGTAGATGATGCTGTTGCAATACTGGAGAAACGCCGCAACTCAAAAGGACGTAGAAACAAGAATAGAGGACACCAGGATCTTGTTGTAGAGAATGAATCAAATGGTTATAGTAACATGGACCTAAATGAGGGAATGTCACCACAGTTAGCTCAGAAAGCAAAAGGAAATAACGCCTGGGATGCATTCCAGAACATTCTGATGAGTCGCGAGGAGGAGTCAAGTACAAATGGGGTTAGTGACCAGCTACCTTTGAACTTCCAGGATGAAGTCTATGGAATCAAGAATTCTGGTGAGAAGATCAGAAGAGACCATCTGACAACTGATGATTCCCTTCTTCTGAGCAAAAATCATGAAGTAAATGACAGAAAGGTTAGCATGGTCGATTTTGCCAATGGTGAGGATATGAGGCCAAGTTTGAAGAAAGGAGTTTCTGAAGATGTTCATCTTCTATTTTCGCACAGAGAACCATCAGGAGGCAATACATTGGGAAGTCCATCTGATTTTGGTTCTGAATCCTCTGCTATTAGGCATAGTAATGGGGAAGATTGGTTTGTTGTCAACCACTCTGGCAGTTCAGAAACTCAAGAGGCTAAGCGAATGATATTTGACAATGAGAGTAGCATGTCAACTCAGAAGAGTTCCTCTCAAGACGAAAGTGTGAGAGCTGCTCCTATTGATGATTCTTTCATGGTACAGTCTCGACCATCTTATGAAGATCATTATGACTCTCAGTGGAAAACAGACATTGCCATGGACGCTGTCTTGGTTTCTGCAGAAAATGCTGAAAATGGTGATCCAGCTGCAAAAACCAAGCGTAATACATCTGGGGCGAGTCAACCTGATGACCTCTGTGTGGTGCTTGCAAGAGACACAAGTTTGGATCCTGTTGAGGCATCTTGGCAACCAGAACTGGATTTTCAGATTGAAGCTTCTTTTGTTCAAGTTGATAAAAAATCTTCTACCGTTGAGATAAAGACTCCTGAACAAAATGTTCCTGTGAAAGGTAAAAGCACAACTAAGAAGGACGGTCTTGCAAAAACGGGGAAAGATGCAAGGTCTAAAGTCTCCCCTGGATCCCTGTCAAGGAGCAGGATTGATGCTTTGGCAAAGAGCAAGAAGTCTCCTCCTACAAACAAGCTGACAACCCAGAAGAGCAAATTAGATCGGGTACGACACCAGTAACCTCATTTTTTTGTTGTTTTTGCCTCCATTATTGTGGTCGGGCTCTTCCCTGGACCCTGCGCATGGCAGGAGCTTTAGTGCATTGGACTTGCCCGTTTTTGCCTCCATTATTTTTGTCTTTCTGATATATCATTCATGTGCATTGTTTATATAGGAAGAAGAAATGCGCAAGAGAATGGAAGAACTAGTGATCGAGAGGCAAAAAAGGATTGCAGAAAGAACTGCAGCTAAGGGCTCATCCCCAGCAGCTTCCAAGAAAGGGCCAGCAGGAAGTAAAACAGCTTCAAAGATATCACCTTCATCCAAAGTTCACACATTTCCAGTTCAAGTCAAGCATTAAGGAGAGACCACCAAAGAAACTTATGATCCGACCTTAAAATATTTGATTGTTTTGCGCGAACTTGGAACATCCACGACTCATTGCTTTGTGCACATTGGATTACCAACAAATATATCTTGGGAGAAATAAAATAATTTCGTTGGAAATTAGAGATTCTTTCTTTACTAGGACAGTTCCTTCTCATTTATTTAGACATTCATGTCCCATCATAAGGTTTTGCCAGTAAAGTTGATTTGAGGCTTTATATTTATTTGTATACTGCTATTTGTTAATATGTTGTGTAAAGTTATTTGTAAATCTGTCTGAGTTAAAACTTGTAATAGCAAATCTTGTTTCTTTTTGCTGGATAAGGGAGGATAGGATTTGGTACTTTCTGGAGTAATAAACATCTGTCTTCTCATATTTCTTGTTTACATAAGTTTTTATAATCCTCACATTTTACCATATATTGTCACTTGATTCATTTTTTCTCCAGTGATAAGATTTGCTTATATTTTATCCTCCCCAGATTTCACTTATGGGACTACATTGGGTATGTTATTGTATTGTCACCTGATTCATTTAGTCAATAATAAAGTTTGTGTTTGACAGGATGATATATCAAAGGGGACAGTTGAAATCACAGGAATTGTCAAACATTCTAACATCTATCTGTACACTTATTTATTAATATTTATTACTTGACTGTCTCTTTAAATTGATTTGAGGCAGGCATGTCCCAAATGACATGTCACCACTAAGACTCGGAACAAAGAAACTTACATCTTTTCGTACTTATTTTTTCAGTTTACTTTCTATCCAAGATCCAAGAACCAGTTGTTTGAACAATGTTACTTTATTAGGTACCAGGTGAACTTTTCAAAGTTCTAACATGTGCAGTTGATTTACTATTCTTAATTTCTGTCCCAAACAAGCATCATAAGTTTGTATCTCAGTGACAATCTAAACAAAAGACATCCTAAGACATTGTTTAGGCTTTACGGATTTAAGTTATGCGCGCTGAAAGTATAAAGATTTTTCATAGTATTAGTATACTTTAGCCTTTTATAACTAACATAAAAAATAATAATAGAAGAGAATTCAACATCAATTATAGCCACCTCAAAAATAATTTTAACCATTTACATAAAATATAATTTTCCAATAAAAAGGATTCAAATAAGCCCCTTGCTTCCCTTAGCTCCCGGCCCTGAGGTCATTTACAATGAAAGTGAGGCATCTCATTTTTCACAATTAATCTGATTGTATCGAATATATATATATATATTCCAAATCTCTTCCTCAATTTCAAATTATAATTTTTTTTCAACATTCTCTAACCCCCTCAAAAAAAATTTAAAAAATAAATTTCTTTTACCCCACACCCTAAAATATTTTTCGTTCTTACCAAACACCCCCTAAAAACCCCCTTAAGTTGAGGACTTTGGATAAACTTTCATTCATATAGAAATGTACCCATCAGATACAGCTCAAAGTCATCAAAAAAAAAAAAAAGAATATAAAAACAACACATATTAACAAACCCAAAAATTTAGGGGTCGTACACGGTTTGTCCTCAAAAAAAACCAAGAAAATTAATTTGACTAATTAACCTCCATTATTTTATTTTATTTTTGTCTTAACACTCTCTCTCTAATTTGGTAACAAAAGAGAGAAGAAGTGTTTGTCCATGTGATAAGTTGGATTAACCAATTTTCCCAGTTGGCTCCAGAGCTCGTCTATCATATTATTCATTCCTCTTTTGCTCTGCACGTTATATGAGCCTAACTTAATTTATCAATTTTCCGACAAATATTATTTTTACTACCTTATTTTTTAATCAAAATCAGCCAAAAAAAAGAAACTTTTTGTAATATTGAATGTTCTTGTTCTTCCTCCTCCTACAACATTCATCTAATCATATCTATTTTTATATTGTTTTTATTCACCAACTTTTTGCGTCAGCGAATAATATTTCTGGTTTTTTAATTGTCAAAATAACAAAGAAACTTGACCTGGTAAAATCATTTTTCAATTTTTTATTGTTGTGTTTTTCTTCAATCTTGTATAAGGCTTGGCATTACTTATTTGAAATGGCCATTGGGGCATGCTTTGGTGTGCCTCCTTTCTTTTCACGCAGGAAGCATAGCACAATATTAGAGGTATCTTTTTAAAATTTTCTTCTTCTATTTTTTATTAAATCTTTTATTTATTTATTTTTGTTTGAACATGTTATGTATGATCATCTTAAAAAGAATGTCAATTTATCTTAATTCTGCATTCTCAATATATGTAATAATTCCATGCAAAAAAGTTTCAATTGTACCACATTATCAAACAAATTAACCAATTAAACAACATACACAATTAAAGGATGTCTCCTCATAAAGATTTTGAATTGATAACTGAGTTTCATAGCCCAAAATATATGTTATATATGATAGATCCTTGAGGAAAACTCAAAAATGCTTCATTTTTTGCTTTTCTTTTTCCCCCCTTCAAATTTCTGATGTTGTGTGAACATGTTATAACCATATTGAAAAATATAAATGTTCTGTCAATTTGTGCATGAAAAATCCTATAAATACCAGAAGCTATATTCATAGGAGCGGGCTAGCCTAGTGAGGGTTAGCTCTCTTATGTTGTTTGCAAGCTAATGCATAGGAACGGAGGTTTATCCTGTGCGCATCCAAAAAGTAGCGATTGCGAGTTCCCCTTGTTATTTAAAAAAAAAAAGGCTCAAAGGTTGACATGTTGAATTTGGATGAAAATTTCTCCCAACATTTCATTTTTTGTCTCTATGTTCCTTGTTTTCTTTCTTAATCTCTTTGTTGGAAAGGAAAACCTAGTGATTAATGAATTGCATCATATGATGGAACAGATTAAGAAGAGCTAGAAGAAAAAAAAAGATTGAGAGGAGAAGATTGTATACAACAATAAGGTGATAAAAACATGTTTTGATTAGAGAAAATCAGTTTTCGGTGAAGGAACATAACAACCAATGCATAATGATATCTGACAAAAACTTGAGAAAAAGTGTTTCTTTCAATAAGAAATAAATATATAAACTTGACAAAAGCTTGAGAAAAATGAATCATATAATCTTAGCACAAACAAATATAGAAAATTGGTAGGTGCATGAGAATAGCGATGAATATGACGTATTAGTAGTGCTAGTATCAGTATTATTTCTTATGCATTACTTTTTCTAATGCATCCTACCCAAACTACCCTTAACAGTAGTCGACAAATATTTGCAGGAAGAAGACATGAAAGAGACAAAAAGAAGTCCTGTTATAGACAAGAAGAGAACACCTCCTATAACAGTATCAAAAAGTTTTAAATCCAAAGGTTCTACGGTTCGTAATTCATGTAGGGTAGCAGGAAATTTCATAATAATGACTGAGCTTCGGAACAAGATCCTTACCTTGAGAGACTTGCTTGACTTGTCCCCTTGTATTGGCTCTGCATCAGTAAATGAGGTACATTTCTGTTACTTGTCTTCAGAACACAAACACAATACATGAAGTATAAATGAATTGATTACTTTAACGTGTATGGTATACTAACTTTACACTATCATTGTATAGAACTTAAACTCTGAAACATAACGAGCAAAGCAGAATTCGTAACCTCTGTGGTGAATATTTTTTGTTTCCACAGCTGCTGATTTTGACGCTGAAAGATCTGCAACAACTGTATCCTACGATTAATCCATCTATCTCTTTGTCACAAATTGATGAAGCACCAATGCATCAGGTTACTATTTACTCAACTGTATTGAGCATTACAAAATCAATGTTTTGCTATTGCGGATACACAATTCACTGTGCTAACCAATTTTTTTTCACAGGCACTGCAATTCTTTTTTGATACTCTGATATCAATTGGAGAAATGTGGACAGGCAATGATGAATGGATGATCAAATGCAAGGAGGATTCATTCGGTAAACAAGACAATTTGGAACACTATGGTACGTCATTTAATTTATTGCAACACCAAATAGATATGTTGTCCATCTATTATTCATCTCTTGGATCCTAGGTAAGATAATATTAATGATCTTTTCAATTACAACCAATTTAGGAGTGTTATTGCTGGATGACATGATTCAGTTAGCCAGTGAAAGGATGTTCGATATGATGGATGAGGATGAGGACGAGTACGAGGATGAGGATGACCAGATAAGATATGAACGTCCATCATTCAACATGTTTGGGAGGGTTCTTTCTGGTTCTTACTCAAGTGCCAAATCCTCCCTCTCGAGCACTCCAGTGACCCCAACTTCAGTTCTCCCTGAATTAAGGAGCAAGAAGAATACAAAGGCATCATACTCTCCACCTCGTCTTATGCCGCTCAGGGTTCAAGCGGTTGGCAAGCTGAATCCAATTGATGTAAAGCGCCTCTCTTTCCATATGTTCCCTAATGTAGCAGCTCAAGATTCAAATTTTGTGGTTCAATTAACAAGCAGAGCTAATGAACAAAAGTCAGATGTCGAGGCGAACAGAGATTCTCAAGTGGAAGCCAAAGATGATAAGGAATTTGGGGAAGATTGTGAAATGACAGACTTGCCAGATATTCTACTGATTAGTGTGGATGATGAGTCAGAAAAAAAAGCAGCATGTAAAACTGGTGCCAAAAATGATCATCCAGTGTCAGGACATGTTACCTTGGATGTGCTTTTACCTCCTTCACTTCCAGAACACGGAGCAGGGCAACAATCACCACTCACTTTATCGTTACATGTCATAGACTCACAAAAACCAACATCTACTGTGCAAATTTCTTTACTCAATCCAGATGAAGACATATTATCAAACCAACCATCGACTTTTGCACCAGCAGCACCACAACCACCACCTCCACCTCCACCTCCACCAGTAACCAATTCATCGAGGAATGCAGAAGAGTCAAGTGCTGCACCATTGTTGGCAAAAACAAGTGGTGCTCCACTGCCTCCTCCTCCTCCACCACTTCCCATGACGTCAGGCAATGTAGCAACACCACAACATCCTATGAAACCAATATTTGCACCACCACCACCACCTCCTCCTCCTCCCATAACAAGAAAAGAAATAACATCTCCACCTCCGCCTCCACCTCCACCACCTCCCATGACATCAGGACGAGTGACACCACCCCCGCCCCCACCACCTCCCATGACAAGCGGAAAAGGAGTGGCACCTCCCTCACCCCCACCACCTCCCATGACATCAGGAAAAGGAGTGGCACCTCCTCCACCCCCACCACCTCCCATGACATCAGGAAATGTAATATCAGTTCCACCTCCACCCCCACCACCCATGGGGTCAAAGGTTACTGTCCCTCCACCCCCTCCTCCTCCCATGGGATCAAAGGCTATGGCACCTGCACCCCCACCTCCACCAATGGCTTCAAATGGAAGAATCCCAGCACCACCTCCACCCATGTCAATGGGAAAAGGATCTGCACCTCCACCACCACCAGGGTTTGCAGGTGCCAAGAGCCTAGGACCTCGGAAAGCAGCCACTAAATTGAAGAGATCATCACAAATGGGAAATCTCTATCGACTTCTCAAGGGAAAAGTTGAAGGATCTAGTTTAGATGGTAAATCAAAAGGGAGAAAAGCAAAAGCTAGTGCTAGTGCACCAGCTGGAGGTAAGCAAGGAATGGCTGATGCATTAGCAGAGATGACAAAGAGGTAATAATATTGAGATCCTCAAACAGATTATTGAGTAGAGGTGAAACTTTCATATGTTTTTAGACATATCTTTCAAAATTATGTCAAATATGTCTCAGGTCAGCATACCACCAACAAATCGAGGAGGATGTTAAAGTACATGCAAAAACAATTAAAGAGATGAGAACAGCGATTGCCTCTTTCCAAACATCAGATATGTCTGAGCTTATTAAGTTCCATAAAACTGTAGAATCCCACCTGGAGAAACTAACGGATGAATCTCAGGTTTCATATATATCTGTTGTTTAAATATTTCTCCATGATTCCCACTTCAGGGTGTTAACTTAATGTAATCTTGATATAGGTGCTAGCAAGGTTTGAAGAATTTCCTACCAAGAAGTTGGAAGCATTGCGGATGGCGGCAGCACTTCATAACAAGTTAGATACAATAGCCAAAACTCTACAGAATTGGCCAATGGTCCCACCTGTTGGACAACTTCTTGACAAAGCAGAGAATTACTTCAACAAGGTAGAAACTAAGCTTCCAGTTGAAAACTTCTCATGACACAACTTTTTATGTTTCCATTATTAGCTCTAACTAATGGTTCTATCTTCTAGATCAAAGGAGAAATAGACACATTGGAGCGAACAAAAGATGACGAATCCAAGAAGTTCACAAGCCATAAAATCCACTTTGATTTTGGGATTCTTGTGCGTATCAAAGAATTGATGGTGGATGTTTCCTCCAACTGTATGGAACTGACTTTGAAGGTTAGCATAGTGTAAAGCATGTAGCAAATGTAGCACTTTTTATGAAATCACTAACCTTCGTATTTTAGTGAACGTCTTTTGAAGTAACACTTGAATTGAATCAGGAGAGGAGAGAAGAAAAGCAAAAGGAAGATGACAGAGCAGGACCGAAAAATGATAGTCAAAAAAAGGGATCAGCTAAACTTCTATGGAAGGCCTTCCAATTTGCATTCAGAGTCTATACTTTTGCTGGTGGTCAAGATGAACGCGCTGACATGTTGACAAGGGAATTGGCTCAAGAAATTGAGACAGATCCTAATCCAGTGACATAAAGTTTATAGTCAGTTTTTCCAAAAAAAAAAAAAAAAAAAAAAAAATCCCCCCCCAAAAAAAGATCACTGTAGGTGTTAATATATGTTGGCATTAGTGCACATAGACACGTTTAAGAGGTTTGAGCAATTAGCATTATGATGCTTTCCCTGGCAAGTGTTCTATAGATGTGTCTTGAACTGTGATTTCATGCATATTACTAGAATCAAAATGCTAGACACTATATCCTTTTGTCTATGGGACGGAGAGAAGTAAGCAAAACTCTAGCTTTGCTCTACCACCTGCAATACCCACAATATTTATTACACCTTTGTGACTGGTTTTGTCGGATGTACATACCTTTGTCTTTACTTTCATAATTTGAAAGTATACATGGGAACGATTGGCTCTTTTGTGCATTTTGTATACAGGTGCTTCCTTGTTTCTGCACTTTGTATGTCACACAACTTTTCAGACTTTGAATCCTACTTATTGGTTTGTTTGTCGAACAGAGTTAGTTAATCATAGATCACTGTTGCTTTCATTCATCTGATCTGCACCTGATTACTAGGAAGAATAATTAGTTAATGCATGGTAATACGAATGTTGTTTCACTCAATGTTTCTCATCTAACATATTAGTTTCTGAAACTCAGAAACAACAATGTTTATCCAGCAAAGACATATTAGTGAATAAATATGCAGGGAATTTATTGATCTTTTTCAATTTTCTCCTCGTCTCGTTTTAAATCCTAAAACATTGCTTACTTATTAACAGCTACATGTTCACACTTCGATTAGTATCATGATCACATAGAAATAGTAGGTACAGAGTAACTATACCTACTGACTTTAACTCCTGAATCATATACAGTAGACAAGCAGATGAGATGAATATTTCTTATTAACATCAAATATAACAGATTAAATAACAAGCAACTACCATAATGCTAATTAGAAATCAGAATGCAACTAACCTCATAGCTCTTTAAAGCATAACGACGAACACTTGGTGGGCTGTGTACTGTTTTTTTTGTGTTTTTCTGTTCAGTTTCCGATACTGATTAGCACTGAATATACCCTTGCCCTGACATAGGCGACTCCATACCAAGAATTTAAATCTGAGATTAAATACTACAACTGGTTAGTTTAGTGATAAGGTGGCTATGTTAGGAATATAGAGAAAACTAGTACTCCTAAAATTTTTCATTTTGCTAAACAAGCAAATAAAATCTATTTTTAGGCAGCATAAGGTCCGGGTTAAGAGATGGATCGGATAAAAAAAATTTACCCGATTATTGTTAGTCTATGTTCCCCAATTACCATATCGATGGCAATAACAAAGTAGAAATTTAAAAATGAACACGAAACGCCTCAATTTTCATTTAGGAAAATTTATTAAAGTTCAGGAAGGACCCAAAATCAAATTCACAGTTACGATCTTCCATCCCTTTTGTATATGGATTAAATTTGTGTAAATTTTTAAATATCAAATCAAATTATTTGTGTCAAATTTTAAAATTTATAAATCAAAGTAAATTAATAAACCTCAAATTTCTTTTAATTTTTGAGTTTTTTTAAATTTTTAATAAAGTATTAATACAAACATATAATTAACTTATGTTTCAAATATTTTTTTCGTCCAACCAAAAGAAAACTATCTTAATTTTTTTTAAAAAATACAAAATATAATATGACTGATGACACTAAAAATATTAAACCAAAAATAATAATAAAATTGATAAGTGAACATTGGAATAAATAAGTCAATTAAAGTGATCACAATTTAAACTTTAAAGTAACTATGATAAAATAATTCCAATGAGTATTTATTCCATGACTAAACATTAAAGAAAAATTAAATTTAGATTATATTTTTTAATTGTCTAAAATAACATAAAATTAAAAAAAATACTTAATATTATTAGCATTCTTAGTGTTGAATTGATTTGTTTCGTTAGCATCAATAAAAATCTGACTCAAACTTTATTAGAAGTACTAATAGGAAATATTTATCGTTAAAAGTTATAAAACTTTAATACATATTTATATATTGATTGTATAATTCACTTTTAATACATAATACAGACTTTTTATCAAAACAATCTTCATACATTTTAAGACAGTTATGGTATATCTGTATTGCATGCAAAATTACTTTTATATATAGTATAACATCTTATACTATATGCATAATTCATTTTTAATATACAATAAAATGTTTTAGCAAAACAAATTAAATACATACATATAATTCATTTTTATTACATAATATAGTTTATATAAATAGTAAAAAATTTTAGATCTGGTATATCTAGATAAAAAAATAAAAAATATATTTAAAAATAGTAAATATTTTATAAAATAAACTTAAAAAAGGTAATTATTTCTTATTAATATCTATAGATTATGACCTTTGTTTGATCATTTGAAATTCTAAATTAAATTTAAAATAATATGTTTAAAAATAAAAACAATCAAAAAGTATAAGAAATATTTATATATTATAACAAAGTATTATACTTTTATGTATAAAATAAATAAAATATTAGATTAATTTAGTCTTGAGTTGACATTTAAAATTAAAATCAAATCAATTCAAATATAATCGACTTTAGTTTTTCAAAATCAAAATTATTAATTAGATTTTTTTAATTTCTTAAATTACAAATTAATATGATTTTCAATTTGATTGTGCTCACTCTTACTAAAGCACATGGAACTTTGCAAAGTAGCAGCCTTTGCTGATTAAGTAAATGCAAATGAATTTTAATACAGACTTTTTTTTTAATCATATACTAGTAATACTTGAGTACATTAAAATATTAATATATACAAGTTTTTATTTCTTATAGACCACCAGTAAGAAGCCAAGAACCAAGCCAATATACAGGTTCTTGGAACATTTTTTCCCAATAAAAGTCGTATATTTGACATCAGGCTTCCAAATAATAGTAATTTCTTTTGTTTTGTTTTATTTTGCAAACCGGTGTTTATTCAATGTTTTTTCAACAAAATTCAAACATCTATCTGACTGGAAAACATTTCAAAGCAAATTTTCAACCCGAAAATTACCCTTGAAAATTAAGAGGTTTTACAAAAATTAAATAAAATATAACAAATGAAAAAATATGATAAATAAAAAGGAAGGAAGGGAATATATAATATATTATGTGGGATCAATAATAGAATAACTAATATCTAAAAAATGAATATTAGCGATGGAGATACATTCTCTATTCCATATTAATTAAATTTGTAGGCAATGTATACCTATTAAGAAAAATGCTCAAGGACATAATTTAAATTATAGTAATTTTTATTATTATTTTTTGTGACAGCATAAATATAATTTTATAAATAACATAATTTATCATGTAAAAAATATAAAACTTTGATAAATAAAAAATAGATATAAAATATTTAAACATCCTTTTTAAGTTTTAAAATAATTTTATTATTTTAAATAATTAAAAATATCTTCAAAAGCAACACCCAAAACTCACATTAAGAGAAAAACAGAATCTTCTGCTGTGTACAAAAAAATTTTATAGCTGAGAACAGACGTTTAAATTAAAGTTCGACAAACGTATTGAGAAAAGTACGTGTAATTAGCTAATTAATGACAATATCATTTTTTTATGTACCGTATCATCAAATATGACAAGGATACATTTGTAAGCGTCGACTCCGCCCCACCAAAAAGTATAGAAAATATAATATTTTCCTTAAAGATTGCGCGAGTTGTCTCAAGTTTTTAAAAAGTAATAAATTATATTTTCTTCCTTTCATATTGGTTGTCAAACCAATTTATAAGCAAAATATGAAATTATGATCTTTTTATTAGAATTAAATATTTAGTTATGTAAATACTAAATAGTTTCTAAAATTGACATAGCATTATTTGTTGGCATTCTCTTAGAAGACGGTTAAATAATGCATTAAATTGAATGTGAAGTTATATATCTTAAGAATTAGGAATAATTTTTACTTTTCAGAGATATATCTATATTCTAGATATTATTTGTTCCTTGACTTTGCATATATATTTTAATTTTATATAATGAATAAATAAAATTAAATATAATATAAACTTCAAGTAAAATAAAGTTGCAAATCGAAACACAAATCTTCTTTTTCTTTTTTCCAAAGTCAAAATCGAACAAAACTCAAGAAAACTATCCAACTGATTTTTCGCCCTTTATTCCATGCAAACAGTCCATTACAACATAAATCAAAAACACCGTGTGTCACGAATTACAATGTCCAATAATAATGCAACATTAATCAAAAACAGTAGGATACTGAAGAAAAATAATGAAATGACGTAATTGAAATAAATTAGATTTTTTTCTCTTCTAATCCTCAAGCACAATCTTGACATTACCAATTTTAACAGCACCAGAACCATTCTTGGGCACAAAAGTCACCAACACATTCTCATCATTTTCAGCATCCAAATCCTCCAATAACTCAGTTATAGCTAATTTTAGCTTGGTTTTACGTTTCGAATTTATGTCACCTTTACCATGTCTATGATGTGGTACGTTCACAAAACTTCCAACAAATTCAGCATTTTGTGGTGAATTTAATGTCTCATCTTCATCATTAATCAACACATCAAACTTAACAAACACATCTGTCTCCACTTCTAATCCTTCAACAACTAAAATCTCTTCTTTCTCATCTTTCTCCTTCTTGTTCCTCTTTTTCTTGTTTGGCCTTTTTACCATGACTTTTATCACATGGTCAAGTTTCGTTGGGAACACATCTTTTGGTCTTGGAAATGTCATAACATTATCGTCAGCTGCCCTAGCTTCAACAAGCCTCCTTATGCTATTCAACGCCCTTGATACCCTAGGCGTTGGACGCGAATTTATCCATGGATTCGTTACATTTTGATAAACGTATCCCATTTTGCTTGAATCCAAAACATCGCGAACCCTAATACGTACCATCTGTGCCTTCTCATCGTAAAATAAAAATGAAGTGTTTAGAAAATCAGGATCGGTGAAATCTTGACGTCTACCACCTAGGGTTTTCCAGACACTCCATAATCGATCGATGTTCGAATGATGAGCATAGAAAATAGGGTCTCTAGCAGCTGAATAAAAATCTCCCATGTTTTCAAAATTTGGTTGGGTTCTATCACCGGTCCAAACATGAACCGAACCATGAGCCATGTTCTCGAGGGACCCACCTCCCCCGGGCAAACCACCAGCGCGGTAAGGGTCTCCGAGGAAAGTCTCCGGAGTTCTTCCTAGAGATATCATTTGCCTATACATGTTTGTGAGATTTTGAGAAGTTTGTTGAGAGTTACTTAGGTTAGGATCGGTACCATTGAAGTCTAGATCAACCATGATAGGAGGCTGATGCCTCCTATCTCTGAGTCGATCATAGAGAGCAGAAGTAGGGTTTGTGTACATTCCAGGAAGGCGCATGCCATCAGGATGATCCCAATTCCAAAATGGCATCGCGAAGGTGGGATCATTGATCAAACTTCCTAAGATTCGTTCGAAGAAATAGAGATAACAACGATGGAACGGAAGAAAAATCCAAGAGGAGTGAACTTGGAGCTCCGTATTTGGGAAACCTAGTTGGTCATAAGCACCATCACAATAAGCACAATGAACATTTGCCTGTTGCTTGAAGCTACGTGGATCGTTGTCCGGAAGTTCTTTCATCAGCTGAATACCTCTGTTGAATTTCTCTATATAGGCACTATCCACGGAATGAGCTGCTGGACGAGTACGGATTGTGGTGGATGATGGAAGCTGGAAGTCGATGATATTCCCCGTCATCGGAGGACAACAATTGACCGGTGCTGCACCTGTTAAAATAATTGAAAAGAAATGAGTACTTTAAGCCGCGTGTGAAAATAACTTTTCTTAAAGAGATACTAATAGTAGTAAGAATTAAGATTTGCGTACATTTTATTCTCTCTAAATTCCACTTTCCACTTGTGAAATTCTAGTACTGAGCATGCTGTTGTTATTTTAGAGAGATATTAATTGTATATTGTTCTTTACGAAAAAGTTCAAACTTTTAAAATCATGTTTATCTATCATGTTTATCTTTTGACCCATGTGAGATATAGATATATAGATAATCGCACTTATTATAAACTAGATATTTCACCTGGTGGCAAGTTAGCGGCCCCACATTTGTTAACGTCGGGTCCGTCGACCGGAGCGGCGAAGGCAAAGGGAAGCCCACCAACAAGAGTAGAAGCACCATAAAGGCCTCCTAATCCAAGTAGCACGTTTCTTCTATCGATTATATTGCTTGAAGAATTGATACTTTTTTTAGAAATGTCAATAGGTGAGTTGTGCTCATGATTATTATTTTCATCTGTGGATTTGCATGAGACTTGGAAATTACGATGGCCATTATGTTTTTTGATTGAGGAAATTTTGGGTGTCTTACCAAAGAAAGAAGAAGGATGCAAGTTGGAAAAAGTGGTGGTGGTTGAAGAAGAAATAGTATTGGTGGTGTGAGGTGGAATGGAAGACATTTTTTAATTTGCTTATTTGAGGTGTATTCATGAACATCTAGGGCTAGCATTTATATAGAATAATAGATCGAGCAACCTAAGGAATTTTCTTCGTAATTACTTCGTGGGGAAGAGAATAAGGAAATGCTAACTTGGAAAAAACCATAATGGTCTCCATTTCTCGGAGCATTATCACCGAAGGATGCAGTGATAGTTGATGGACTAGTTGTCCCTTTATAAGTTTCGAATTTGAACTTTGAATATAAAAAAATTTTTAATAGAAAGTGTTTTTCCTTCCCTCCCCCCCACCCCCCCTAAATAGGGTCTCATGTGATTCGAATTCAGAATAGTCGAGCTCTAATACGTGTAATAAATTAAATACATTATCCCCTTCTTTCCTCACCCCCTCTTCCTCCCCTAAACTGGGTCTTATGTGACTCGAATTCAGAATAATCGAGCTTTAATATGTATAATAAATTAAATACACTGTGTGAAAAAAAAAACTCTTAACATTTGACCAAGTGCGTTATTTAAATTTTTTATAGCATTTATATTATTAATATTTGATCACTTCTAAAAGATATTTACGTGGATTATTATTCAGTTTTGCAAAAAATCTACAAATTCCCGTGGACATAATTAATGCTCACAACAAATCTGTCGTTACTTAAAAATAAACAATATTAATAGTATCGTTTAATTTATTGAAAAGATAAAAGATAAATTAGTCAAAACTCAAAAGTTACTTTTATTACTTATAAAATAATAGTTTGGTTGGGGAGTAACATAAAATTAGTCCGCCTTACTACAAGATGTCGCTAGACCCTTAATTATTTATTAATTACCACAAGAAGAATCGTGACTTATTATACAGGTACATTGCCCTTCTAGATATAGCTGATTAGTTTAATTTAAAAGAAACTAATGACTTTCAACTGTTGTCTGCCGTGTCAAAATTTTATTTGCTTGGACTTTTAATTTATTATTTACAAGTTGGAATCCAATCTCAAAAGGAAGCAACAGACGAAACTTTCAAAGCCTCAATATATTACTTTTTTATCCCAAACTAACTTAATTTTTATGCTCTTTTCGATATTTAAAATAGTTAAATTACTCAAATTATAAAGTTCAGATTTCAGAATATTTGAAACCTTTTTTATATTTGTCTTTTCAGTTATTAAAATTTATATTTTGTAAGAGATAAATTATACTACATATCTATAGCTTCATAAAGGGCAACAGTAAAAAATATAGTTTAAAATTTTGAGAAATTTTCACATATAGTTATTCAAAAATACTTTAATTATGTTTCATAACTATAGTCTGGATAGTTAGTCTTCGTAACTATAATTATAATAGCGTTTGTATAAGTCGTGTAACATTTATATAATTCGTTATACGATTCGCATTTTTTATATAGTATTTGTATATTTTGTTTTACAATTCGTGCACAACGTTTGAATAGTTCACTATACAATTTACTCTGTTCTTATATTTCTCCTTACAATTTGATTTGTGTGTTCGTGCACATGTACAAAACTCAAATTGTAATTGTCACTAAATATTTGCTACGAGCCGTAATTAATCAAAACTATAATATTAGTTAATTAACTTGTATATATGTTTATCTGCATAATTTTTCTTAAATACTTTACCTTTAAAGATTTTTTTAAATATATATATATATATATTATTTTATAAATTAAATTAAAATAAGGTGGAGTGAATATAATCTTGCTTTTATGAGAGATAGGTAAACTATTATTAGTAGTAATTATTTTCCTTGAAGTACTCAACTTATTAGTGTAATTATTGTAGTCGTAAGGATAGCCTTTAGACTTTAATTATGAGTTATGCCTACATTAAATATGATTAGTTACTTATATTGTACATCACATTTTTAGCTTTAAGATGGAAAGCAAGATTTTGTATCGTACTGCTTCCTGATAAAGGTAAGTTTAGATGATTTTAAATTCAAAAGTTTTAATTAAGAATATAAATATATCTATCACTTTATCATTATATTTTTTAATTTTTTTTATGTTATATTAACTTAATTTTTAGATATTTTTTATTATACAAAATAGTTATATTGTTTATTATTTAAAGTTCAAGATAGATGTTTAAAACTTTTCATATTTATTCTTTTATTATTGAATTATAATATTTTTTAAGAGATAAATTGCATCATTTGCAAAGTTATATTTATGATTTCACAAAAGACAACAACAAAAAGTATGATTTAAATTATGTCATTAAATATTTTTCTTAATATATATGCATTATTTCATAAATTGAATTAATATGAAAACTAATCTGATATTTATTCCTTTTATTCATCTTCACTTGTTCAGTATTGACATGACGATACACCTCTTAAGGCACAAGTATGATTATTTTATTATATCATTCTTTGAATATAACAAATTTAATATTTTTAGAAATAAAATAAAAATAATTATAATTAATAATAACGATAAATTAAAAATTAAGTGATAAATTATCACTTGACTTTTTAAATCGAATAATTAAAAGTGAACATCTATTTTTAATATAGTAAACTATTAAAATAGTTACGAAAGACTTGAAATAGCTTATATGCCAAGGCGAAGCTATAACTAATGAAAGCTCTGTCAATTGAATGATGAATTCAGAATTTCTACGAAGAGAATTTAGAATTTGATAAAAATAAAATATACGAAAAAGATAAAAAAATATAATATTTATTATATATACATAAATAATAACTTTAATCTTATATACACAGTATAATTTATTGCTCAAATAAATCCTTTGTACTTATGAAACTCTGTACTACGATAATATTATTAGTCAAAAAATTATATTGTGTATATTATTAGTCAAATATTATTTTTTATGCTATCACTATCTCCATATGCTTTTCTTGTTAAGTTTTTATTTTATTTTATTTAACGCTATGATGACACACCATGAAGAATTGGTTGAAGTAGAGAGTTCAATGATACATCACAATGAATTGACATGTGGAGAGAATCCAACTATAAATCTCAAAGTTCTTTTACTTCTTTTTAAAGTTGACAAGAGATACACAATATTTTTTAAGTAAAATACTACTTACCAGTCCAATAAATATTTTTTAATCTCAATTTTTATGATATAAATAGATTTTTTATATATAATTTGAAAATTTTAAGTTATTAATTATTAGATCTAGAAACAGTCAAAGAAATATAATCAAATTACTTTAGAAATATTAAATTATGAAATTCATAAATTTTTTTGCAGATCTTATATTGAAGCAGTCAAAAAAATATAATCAAATTATTTTTAAAATATTAAATTAAGAAACTAAAAAAAAATAATCAAATCGCTTTAGAAATTCAATAATTTGCAATTTTAATTTTGTTGCTTATGCAAAAATAAAGTAAAATCAAAGTATTATTACTGAGATTTAAACTCCCAACGCACAGCTGAAATTGGCGGGCTATAACCGCTGGACCAAGCAGCTCCCTTCTGTATGATTGTCTCAGAGTTACAATTTATTGTAATTTTAATGCTCTTGCTTATATATTTATGTAATATCATATTTAATAATAGTAGTATTTTTTTTTGGCACCTTTACAAAACTTTATACATTAACTAGTTTGCCCATATATTTTTTTTCATCTTTTTCCAAAGTTTAAAATACACATTTCATCGTAAAAAATTTTTAAAAATTATTTTTACCTTTTTTGACCTTTTTAAAAGAATTTTAACAACTTCCAAAACACTAATGAACCAAAAAGTTATTTTTACTTTTTTCACTTATAATTATCAACAAAATTTCAAATAACTCAAAATTATTTCATAGCCAAATATAATTTTAATTTTCAAATTGTCACGGCTCGTAAGGATAGCCTAAACATGTCTAACACTTAGAAACTATTCTGGTTTCTAAGTGAAGCACTTGGCCTGATCACTAGTCCAATCAATCGCGGAAGACTTATCCAACTTTAAGAAGTTAATAAAATAGGTAATATAACTCAACAACTTAACTCCGAGGATAAGGTCAAAGGCCAACAATATAACTTCAATTCAACATCAAGAGAATAGTCTAAAAGGAAAAAATCAAGAGATAAAGATCTCAACATTCAAGCAATCACTATCTAGTCTACGAAACATCTATTACTACTATCTAGATGGTGCCTATAACAGTTTCATGACTACCTCAAATCAAAATAGAATACTAACTCAAAGACTCTAAAATAATATTCTCTGAATACAGGAGAGGACTCACCAATCAATTGAACGTGAATAAATCCTCAAAGGTGCGCCTTTTGATGATCTCTAGTTCTTGTCTCTTCATCATGAAAAGACGCAGGCCTAAATGAACGTCAGTACATGAAAAACACGAGTATGTAAAATGGCATAATGAAACACGCGTCAAGGTAGAACAAATCAGCTCAGATACTCAAATGAGAAAGATAAGAAATTCAATCAGAATGTCATAAGTCTAAAGCAAGAATAAAGTTTACACAGAGATCAATATTGTCACGACCCAACCCAGGGCCGTGACTAAAGCCGATAGGGAACTCAGACAAACACTAACCCAAAAAAAACCCCGACTACCACAGACAAGAA
>JAOTQJ010000049.1:16914047-16960242 GCA_025642045.1 Solanum sejunctum | reverse complement strand
GGTGAGTAAGACATAAATTTGATATAAAATAATTAATTAGTAAGAACATATATAATTAATTATTTTTAAAAAAATATAAAAAATAGTTTTGATAAAGAATGTTTATGTAATTAGATCTCTTTTTTTTCTTAATAATTCTAATCTTGACGCATATTATAGCCCAATAAGGCCCATCTTGGTTGACGGTTGTCTTGCTGGTTTATCTCTTTAGACTCACTTTTGTTTTCGCTTGATTATTTCAAGAAAGAGGTAATTTAAATAGAAAAAAATAATTCATCTTGACACATAATATTTGTTTGATGATATAAGCCACATACAATTTATGTTTATAGGCACGTAAGTTTGTGAGCCTTGGTGGATGGAACTTGTGATGTTGTGAAGGTAGTAGGTACTTTGTAAAATTAGTCAATATGTGTAATAAATTGATTTAAATATTAAAGTTATAAAAAATATAATCTTAGTTAGAAAATTAATACATTAAAATATTTTCTATAATTTGTATGTGGAACTTGCACAAGAAATCAAAATCCATTTCTTTGCTTTTAGTTTGTATTAATTACATGTAGGACGATAAGATGTTCATTACTTGTATCATTTATGATTTTAGATGTACACCTAATTTTATTAAAACAAAAGACAAAATGATACACATGAACATGTTTTAAGTTGCTAATTAAGCGTTAAATTTTGGTAAATTTAAACTAAAATATTAAGATCAAAAGATTTAGGTTTGAACATTTGTAGATTCTACTTTATTAATTCTTTTATCATTAATATTGCGAATATATATATACACACACGCGGTGTGTATATACACATATATGATGTATCAATTAAAAACTGTAATCAATGAACTTATCCAATAAATAATAGTTCTCACTTTGTGGAGAAATATTTCATTGCCCAAAACTTATAAATGCTATAAAAAAAAATTCATATGAGAGACTTAAAATATAATAGCTAACGCTCTCTAAAAAAATAATATTTACTTACCAATGAATAAATGAATATTAACACAAAAGCTAATAAAATGATTAGACCGCAATGGAAAAATATTATCAACCTCTCATAAGAAAAGACAATGCACAAGCAAAGAACAACTAACTTGGCAAGGCAAAAATATTACACCCAAAAATAAGAATTTATGCATAATAACTTGTACTTATTTAATTTATGAATATTATAGGCAGTTGTAACTGATGTTTCTCTTTTAGTATAAGCTTACAATCTGCAATTAAATTAAAGTAATTATTATGTTTTGGTGTTTTTAAAAATGAAACATGAATCATAAGAACTCAAGAAACTCCTCAGGCAAGCTAAATTAAGAAAACAAATACTTTTTTTATCTCCTTATTTCAAATTGTCAATCATCGCCATTTTTTTCAACTAAAATTCCCTAATACATGAAAGAGTGAAAAAAAACTTTCCTTATTGTCCCATGAGTGAATTTTCAAATTTTTTCTAATAAATCCTAGCTATTATCATTTTTAATTTTCTTTAAAAATATGATGTTAACCATTTAATTTACATTAGATAATTTTTAACAGCCAGATGTATTCCTAAAATAAAAAATAAAGATCATTAAAAAATCTTAAAATATTTTTAATTCTATAAAAATTTTAAAAACTTGATCCCATGATTTTTTTTTTTTGACAATTTTCATTCAAAACAAAATAGTAAAAGAGTTTTAGTGGACCCAAAACACTCTACAAAATGAGATCATTTGGCCACACTTGTAGTCACAATCTGGAGATTAAAAATTACAATTACAATTAAATACTTACCCATAAAGTATGTAATACAAAGGTACAACTAAAATTAAACAGTGTGAAATGAAATAAAGAAAAAAAAAATTCCCATGATTAGTTAACAAGTACAGTAAATATAAATTCCCGGACTTCTGCCAACAATTAAGAATTAATCCCTTAATCACAAAGTATTTCCTGATAATTCTATTTCATTTATCACACTACTTTATTGTTGTAATTATTTCACTTAAAAATAATTTATCTATTTTCATAAAATAATAATAAAACATATATACACTTCACCGTCCTCGTATCATATTCCAAATATGTTATTCTGTTGATATCAGTGCATGGCTACAGAATGCACCAAAAGTCAGTACAAACAAATGACTAATGGTGTTATGTTAAAGTGTAATGATAATGACTTGTACTATTACAACAACAACAAAAAGATTCATACAATCAGGTTTGCTTTTATTTTAAAACCAACACACACACGCAAAAAAAATTATGTTAAACGTCACAACTCACCACCAAGGCTTTAAAGAAATAATTTATATATATATTTTAAAATTTCTACACAAATTAAAAATTGTCATCAATAAACTAATTCACTAAATAAAATTTTTCATGAAAAATAGTTCAACAACAACAATATATCCACTGGAATCCCACCAGTGAGGTCTAGAGATGATAGAATATACATAGATCTTACCATTACCTTACAAGATAGAGATGCCATTTCTTGAAAACCCTCGTCTCACTAACCCATGAGCAGAATGTGGAGAAATAGTTCATTACGAAAAGTTATAAATGCTATAAAATAAAAGTTACATATGAGAGATTTAAAATATGATAGTTCATTCAGTCTAAAAAATTAATTTATTACTATAAGATGCATTAGCACTGTTTCCTGAGAGCTGAGCGTCCACCAATTTCACCATAGCAGCATATCTTGAACTCATAATAGCTTATGAATAAGCATGGAGAGATGAATAACATAAAAGCTAATAAAATGATTAGCCGACAATGAAAAAACATTATCAACCCATAAAGCACAAGCAAAGAATACTCAACTTAGCTAGCAAAAAATTAGACCCAAAAAATAAAAAATCATGTGTAAGAACTTATACATATTTAATTTATGAATATGGTAGGTGATTGTAGTTGATGTTATTTTTTTTAGGTATAAGCTTAAATTCTCCAATCAAATTAAAGTAATTATTATGTTTAACGTTTTTAAAATTCAAACATGAATAATAAGAACTCAACAAACTCCCTAGGCCAAAAAAATTAAGAAAATGTAGAAAAATATTTTTTTTATCTCCTTATTTTAAATTGCCAAAATTTCCTTGTTAATTTTTTTTCAAGTGAAATTCCTTAGTACCTAAAAAAGTAAAAATAAATGCTTTCATTATTGTCCTGTGAGTGTTTTCTTAATTTTTTTTTAGTGAATCTTAACTATTATTGTTTCAATTTCTCACGGACAATAACGTTGGCATTCAATTTACATAACTAATTTTAATGACGAGATCTATTCTTATATATATATATATATATATGATAAAAAAATTCTAAGAATATCTTAATTCTAAAAGAAATGGTAAAAGAGTTTTAATGACCACACTTGTCACAATCTGGAGATTAAAAATTACAACTAAAATTAAATACTTACCTATAAAGAATGTAATATAAAGGTACAATTGAAATTAAACAGTTTGAACTGAAATAAAGACAAAAAATAAAGAAGACTCCTCAGCTAGTCAATTTGAGAGAGCAATCACCAAAGAATGTGGTGCGGTGAATGAAGTTGTTAATTTTTTGAACAGAGATCTCGAGTTTGAACATTACATATGAAAAAATTCTTGATAAGGAATACTTCCCCCTTCCATTTGAATGAGACCCTGTGCGATATGAATTCAAAATAGTTGAGCTCCAATGTGAACACTAGAAGATACCGAATGAAAAAAAATCAAAAGAGCAGGTGCTTTTGTGTATGGTGTTTAACAGGGAATATTTGCCCTTTCCCATAATTAATAAACAAGTACAGTAAATACAAATAGCCGTTCTAATCCCTCTGCCAAATTAAGAATTAATCCCTTAATCACAACGTATTTCCTGCTAACCAATCGTATTTAAGCCATTCGATCGAAAAGGTTTAAACATCATGATTCTACAAAGTGTTACCATCCACGGTCTATAAATGAGTTGTACATACATTACAATGAGGCTCATTAGCACTAGAATATTTTCCTGATAAATAAACTGCTCCTCAATTTGAATTTCCAAAATTCTCTTCTCTTGGGTCCCACCACAACCCCTACTAAAAAATACACCGCTTAACTACAACAAATCAAAACTTAATCCCCCACGCGCCTTTTAATATACTCATTTAAATTTAAATTAAAATACTTTTTTAAAACTTTGACTAATACTACACTAATTAATAGAGTACTTCTATATTATTGTTTTATTTTAATTTTTAAATTTGACTATACATATTCATTTATTTTTAGATTATATGACACAACATTTATATTGTTTGACTAAATTTTTCAACAATTGTTATCATCATCATTATTATTATAATTGCAATATCTTAATCACTTTTGTTGATGGACTATTTCAATTTTTTGAAATTAAAATATAATTAATTTAAATTACAACAAAATTTTGAAATAATGTTCTGACAGTCTCCATCAAACCAACAAGGAGAACCTCAACATTTTTTTGAATGAAATTTGTTTGAAAGACTAAATTGAACCAATAATGATACCATCAAGGAAAAAACAAACAATAATAATGATAATGATAGGTATTATTTTTTTATTCTTAAATGGAGTTTAAGGGATTTTTTAATATAAAATTATTTTTATTAGGTAACGTGATATAAAAATACAATTCTTATATAAATTTGAGTATAATTAAAATTCAATGCAGGTATTTAATATTAATTTAAAAAATATTTTTGTCGAAAGATTATTATTTAAATTTAGTATTCTATTTAACATTATAATTATAAAATAATATATGCGATAATGAAAAATGTTACTCTACTATTAGCTAGTGTTTGGCCCCTAGTTTTTAAATATTTTTGATAAGTTTTGATAAAACTTTACCATGCTTTTGGTCCAGAAAATTCTCCAAGAATATTTAATTATTTCAACAAATATGAATAAATTATTTTAAAAAGTATGATTTATACTCATAATTTCTAAAAATTATTAAAAATATGAAATGAGTTGTGTTATCATGCTGATCATGTTCCATTGAAAAATAATTTTATAATATAATTGATAATGATCAACCTAAACTTAAATGTAAAGGAAAGTTTTGTGAAGTAGTGATTAAACCATTTTTACTATATGGTGTGGATCAATCAAAGACTCACGTTTTTAGAATATGCAGGTTCCGAAGTTGAAAATGTTGAGATGAATGTGTGGGCACACCAAGAATGATAAAATTAGGAATGAAACCACTTAAAGGAAGGTAAAAGTGTCCTGTGGTTGACAAGATGAGGTAAACAAGACTACAATGGTTTGGATATGTGTAGAAAAGAAGTACTGATATTTTTGTTAAGAGGTGCGAGAGGTTGAATTTAGTAGTTATATGGAGGGGTATAGATAAACTGAATAAGTATTGGGGGAGGTAATCATATAAGATATAATGAAACTTCATCTTACAGAGGACATGAAAAAAGTAGAGGTCGCGTATTAGGGTAGAAAACTAATAGACTAGTAAGAGTAAGTTGATGTTTGGCTTCGAGACACAATAAGTTAGTAGGTTTAGTCGTATTTTTATATCATGTGTTGTTATTATCCATCATATATTTACTACTTTTATCATATTTTATATACTATCATTTATTTTTCATTATTAACTATTTTTCTTTTTTTATTTATTTTTCACATCTAGTATCTTCTACTCATGAGACTTGATTTTTATGATGAGATTTTTTTTGAAAATAACCTCCCTATATCTATGAGATAATAATAAAATTTGTGAATATTTTGGCCAATCCAAACTTTACCTATAAAATTCCACGTGTTGTTCTTTGAATATATTTGCCACACACTACTTTCTTAGTTTTTCTCAAAATTTTTGGGGCCAAACGGCGCCTAACTCACTCAATTCACGCTCCTTCCGCTGAGAGTGGTTATTTTTCATATTGAAGCGTAAAACATAAATTAGCCTCCTTCTCCCCTCTCTCTCTCTCCTCTCTACCCCCACTCTCTGTTTTTTTTTTTGAAACGAGAAAGATAAAAGGTATTATCGCACTCGATTGCAAACCATATTTCCCAAACTCGCCGGCACTCGGCTGAGACCAAAACGACAATCAAAGGAAGTAGAAAATAAGCACAAAACGACCGCTCCTCTTTATCCGGCCGCTTCTCCGAGTCGGTGTATATTAATCTGAACGAACAACGAGAAATTCACATACATTTTCGAAACTATTGTGCATTTATAGGTTACAATGTCGGAAGATGAGAAGTTGTTAAAAGAGGCAAAGAAATTGCCATGGGATGAGAGGTTAACGCATAAGAACTGGAAGGTTCGAAATGACGCTAACATTGACCTTGCCGCCGTCTGCGACTCCATTACTGATCCCAAGGACCCGCGCCTACGTGAATTCGGTGAGTGTTTACGTCAGTTAGGGTTTTGATTCGGTTAGATCTGGATTACTTTGCCTACGATCTCTTTTGTAGCGATCTGTATGTTTTGTGTGTGTAATGTGATTGTATTTGTTGAGAGATTTTCATTTTTGAATATTTTTTCTTTTTGGAATTTTCAGGTCCTTTTTTTAGAAAGACAGTTGCAGATTCAAATGCACCAGTTCAGGATAAGGCTCTTGATGCTTTGATTTGTTACTTGAAAGCTGCTGATTCTGATGCTGGGAGGTAAAACTTTATTTAATTACTTTTAATTTAATTTTATTTAATTGTTGTTGTGTTGGTTGATTTTATTTGCATGATGAGTAGATATGCCAAAGAAGTATGTGATGCAATAGTGGCTAAATGCTTAACGGGAAGGCCGAAGACAGTGGAGAAGGCGCAGATGGTGTTTTTGCTTTGGGTAGAGTTGGAGGCTGTTGAGGCATTTTTGGTAGGTGTTGAATCTAAATGCTATGCATTTCCCAAATGCTTACCATGTACTCGGTAGTTACTCTTGTTTAAATTGAGCACCTTTTAGGGTCTTCCATGCTTTTGCTTACTTCTTGGCGTTATTGAGTTGAAGTAAAATAGCAAACAATTTGGAAGTAATTGTTTTGGCCTTAATGTTTGTTGTTGTTTCTTTCATGCAACATTGATGCTGTTGTCTTGTATACTACTGGAACTTATTTGAGTCGCATTGTGTGCCAGAGAAGTCACCTTTTCGTTACTTAGCTGGAAAAGTTATTGGTGTTATATTTACCTCTTTGTCTGAGAGTTCAGTGGCATTTTATCTGTACTGCATGCTATTTATTGTTAGAAATATAAAATGTGTAATCATGAAGTGTAGAAAGTGGATTGAGCTGCTAAAGGCTGGTAGCATTGACTCAAGCTCGTATGGCTGTAGCATATCTGGTGGTTAAAGAACACCTTTAGAAGGCTTTCACAGAAATATTCTAAATTCAGCGTCTTCCAAAATAGTGTGAACAATATTATTTAGTAAATTGAGGACATCACACTGAAATACTCAAGTGCTGGAAACAACAAGTAGGAACACATTCAGTTGTTGTTAAGCTCTTATTCTAGGATGTATTGTTAGTCTTGTGAATACTTTAGGCAAAACTGATTATAGTTAATTCATAAGCGCTAATTGTTAGAGGATATTTCCTGAGGGACTGAATCTAGCTCTGAACACAATTAGTGTCTTTTCTCCTTCAAGACTGGTGATAGGGTTGATGCCAGCTGTACTTTTGGTCTTCCCATCACCAGGTGATATAAGAAACCCCCACTGTATAACTGGGAGACTTGTCTAAGAAGATGGAACTCTTTTTGGTAAAGACTTTTGTCTGTTACTCTGTTATCATTTTGTGTAAAGTTCATTGATATTCTTTCTGTTTAAATCATACAATTTAGAGTTGCACTTGGAGGGTAAGAAGATGGATGCTTGGAATTGGAGGCCAAAGTTTAACATGCCTGAAGTGTCCATGCTTCAAATTCATCACATAGAATAGTGACTAAAATTTTAAATCTGCAGTTCCGTGGGCTTGTCAATAGGATTAGTCGCATCAGTATAAATGTGTTGTTATTGCTCGTCAATTATTTTGCTACTTTTATTATTTTTTTTCTTGTAGAATTGACATTGCTTTTTGTTTTAGTTACTATTCTTTACCTATTTGTTTTTCTTTTGGGGTTGATGTGTTAGAGCCGAGGGTCTTAAATAACCTCTCTATCTCCATGAGGTAGTGGTAAGGTTTGCAAGCACTCTATCCTCCTTAGACCCCACTTATGGGATTTCACTGGGTATGTTGCTTCTGTTGTTGTGGTTCCATGGGCAAAAAGTCGTGATTGAACAATTCTTTAGAATAAAAGTCACGACTCATGATAAATAAATAAGACGACATGTTAATTTGAAATAAGGAGTTGCATGATTACTACTCTATTTTATATGTACTGAGATTATACTCGTTCAGTCTTATTGATAAGGTGTACTATAAATACTACCTAAGCTTATTGACTTAAAACTTGCCTTTTGGTGTCTTGACTAAGCTTATATTGAGGATCTTCTTTTTGTGTTATCAGAATAGAGATTCTTATCACTGATCCTATTGTTCCAAAGTGTGCATTCGCTTTCATTTTTGTTCTAAATGAATATAGGCCATTTTTTGGGGCTACTTCTATAATAAGAACAATGTGCCAGGCTATGCTATCTCTCTTCCCATCAGGGTCAGATATAGTGTTGATGTTATTGTTCATCCGAATTTCGAGCCCAGTGATTTTGTCTCGGACTTTATTTATACGTTTAAAATATCCTTAAGTTCAAATAATAGATTTCAAACCTATTAAATCAAATGGGCTATGGTAGAATAGTGAACTCGTACTAATAAAGTTCAAATCTTGGGCCCACCTTTGTTGAGCCAGTCTCCATTAGCGGCCTCTTTTGTGTGAGGAGAAGTCTCAGATGTGAAATGTTGAAACATGTATTAGTCATTGTTTTAAAAGTGAATAAATGCAAGAAGTGCAACAAGGTCCCTGGGGCTTGAAACAGAAAATGAAAATTAAAGGGCCATATTTTTTGAAGTGCGTGTACAATTTACAGATAATTATAAGATAGCAAGATATTAATTTAGTTCTATAATGATCAAATCACATTGCAAGTAAAATTACAAATGTTCATATCTGTCCTTGATGAAAAAAAGTTGATATCTATCCTTGATTAAAAGAAAAAGTTCATATCTGTCCAACTCCTTAATGTTGAGATACAAATAACTGCTTGCTTCTAGTTTGGATCATTTTGCATTTGAAACAGACTTTCTGAAGCCCGTGGCTTCACCCTTGAAATAGTGATAACCCCACCCTTTGCATAAAACACGAAGCTGGTGACCTTTTTTTTTAGAGACATTGCTATTAGTTACACTAAACATTGCACGTCCTCAGCGTACACTTCAAAATGTATCTTTTTCTCCTTGACTTTTAAACAATAGCAAGTTTTAGCCATCTTATTCTTCTTTTCTTATATTAAGCTACACTGTTTACTACTGTTGGCAAAGGTGCGGTTAATCCCCGAAGCGAGACACAAACATGTTGAGTGCTTTGCTGTGCTTTATGGTGCCCTTCAATAGCATTCATCAAAACTCTAAAACATACTTTTTCTTGTCAATGAGTGATATCATGAACATACGACTCCACACAATTGATATTTCACTTTTTCATGCTTATGGTTAATAATCTTGGACTACAAATACATATATATATATATATATATATATATATATATTCTCCATTTTCGCTGTATTTCATTAGAGCCCACACTTCATTTGTATTTTGCACTTTAAGCCTCAAAGACCTTAGGGCTTTTTTTGCGCTTCTCGCTTTTGATACCACTTCCTTTTACTGTTATCATCAGCTACCATTTGAGCTGAAACTCACCATTTTATGTGGGGATGGTGGAATCTTCATCCAAATAAAATTTGGGATTATAGAGTAATATGTTAGATGAAAGTGCTGAACACAATAAGTTGATAATTTCTCATGCCATTTGAAAGAGTTTCTTTGAGAAACAATTGCAATGGTGACCTTGTAATGATTCCTATATGATACTTGGGAAACTAAAAACTGCTTTAACAGATATTTTCACGAGTACAATCTATCTGTAGGTGGTCTTATTAGTTTATTGCAAAGTCTATCGTTAACCACCTCTCTTGCCTTCATAGATAGGAGTAAGGTCTTCGTATATCTTACACTTCCGGACTCCACTTGTGGGATTATAGTGAGAATGTTGTTGTTGTTGTTTAAGTTGCTTGAACTCTTCATTTTCAGTGCCGTACCCGTGTCGACACGACGTGGGTGTGGGATCCGTACCTGATCTGGTCAACCGGTTCTAGTACTTTCACCAAATTCAATTGAGAAATCTTGGACAGATTCAATGATTTATGTAACCAATACTAATACTGAGGTTTAAATGAAGAAATAAAATACCCTGCATATATAAATTTCTATTATCACCGCCTTTCCTTTTATCTTCTATCATGATTTCTTGATCATATTTTTTTCCTCAAGTTTTCCACATAATATCTCATAAATTAGGGTTTATAACTCTATTTTTAGATATTTGATTTATTTTTAGCTGAATCCCCGCACCCGTGTCCTGTACATGGATCCATATCTAGGAATCTTAAAATTTTGATCATAGAGATCTGACCTCTAGATTCGTACATGTATCGGACACCCGCACCTGAGTCAGAGTCCATTAAGCATCAAACAAATTGTTTAAAGTTTTAATTGTGTTTATTATGTTGTTCCATATTACGTTAATTTGGAAGGTTCTCAGAAGTTGTTAGTAACATTCAAGTGATAATCTGGTATTAGCTAATGACAAGATATTGTGTTGGAACAATTTTCTTCAGATGGTTGAACAGTCTTTGAGTCAGATGCTTTATAATAATTTTATCTTCTCTACACTTGAATAATAATTATACTTTGCGTTCTTTTTGTGCATTTCTTGATTTTTGTTCCAGGCTTCCCCCTGCTATACATTTTATTAGTTGCCTTTCTCACCATTGTAGTTTGTGGTTTAGGATGCTATGGAGAAAGCTATTAAAAATAAAGTTGCCAAAGCTGTGGTTCCTGCGATTGATGTCATGTTTCAGTCTTTGAGGTTTGTGAATAACTGAATATCCGTGTTCACATGTTATTCGTCTTCTTGGTTCCTAGTTTGACTTTGATGCTTTGCCAATATGAATAGTGAATTTGGGACAAAGATTGTTCCACCAAAAAGAATCTTGAAGATGCTCCCTGAACTGTTTGACCATCAAGATCAGAATGTTCGTGCTTCATCTAAGGGGCTGACGCTGGAGCTCTGTCGCTGGATTGGAAAAGATCCTGTGAAATCTATATTGTTTGAGAAAATGCGTGATACGATGGTATACTGCTACCTAGGAAACTTCTGATGTTTTTATGTTGTGTTTTGGATGAATCTTCTCCTTACCTTTCTCTTTCTTTTTCCTTCGTAAGAAAAAAGAATTGGAAGCTGAGCTTGCCAATGTTTCGGGGACTGCTAAGCCAACACGCAAAATAAGGTATTTTCTCCAATCCGACAAGTTTTGTTTGTTTTTCTTTTTTTGTCATTGCAGTTTATCCAAATTCTAGCCAGAAAGGTGTTATTTGTGATGAAGTCATGGTTGTTCTGATTCATTTCTTTGATTTTGTGGGAATGGATTCTTGGCTTGGTTCGATCATCTAGGTCACAGGTGCTTGATAAAGAGACAGATTGCACCACCTATTTGATTTCAAAAATATAATGAGCTAGAATGATATTTTTGCTCAAGTCTTCCGTGTAGGTTCTTCTACCATAACAGGTGAAAGAAAGACGGGCTATGAATTCACCTTGAATTATCTAGAATGTCCCCTATAGTAGGGGCTGACACAGGTACACCAGATAACTGTGTAAGCTCATTAGAGCACTCAAATAAAACTTAAGATACACATAACTCATTTTAATGAGGTGCAACTTTTTGAAGATAATGGTAAATCAATTAGGTGAGTGGCACTTGTAAAGAGAGAGACTGCACCTAACTTTATGGTTCAGTAAATTAAAGACCATGAAGAAGCAGTTTGCTCTAGTCTCCTCATCACTTTAATTGTAGCAGGTGAATTGGAAGAAACTGTCTGGGAATTACACATTGGATTATCTAGGAATGATTCTGTAGAATGGGGCTGCATGATGCAACAACTAGAAAGAAAGCCATGGAAGTTCAATTAAGCACACAAATAGAATTTAAGTTTTGTCTAAAAACAATGCAGTTATGTAAAAACTTAGTTACGGGCAAATGCTTGAAAATAGATTAACTGATTCCAATGGTCAATGGGTGGATATCATGATCTTTCTTTGACATTGGTATAAAAATTACTGCATAGCTGATCAAAAGCTTAAATCTTGTCAATGTTATAGTTGAGCTTTATTTGCTGGTTGTTAGCCATAAGTTGGAGATAGATAAGGGTGTTACTTTGTGAATTATTTAGTTTGATGGATGTTATTGCTGTGTGATGTTTCTTGTGTTTATTGGGACCTTGATGACTTTGGGCTACATTTGTGTCGTCATTGATTATTGCATCGCAAGTTGAATTAGCAGGTTAATCGTTTTGCATGTTTGGCAAGTGAATTGGAAGAAACCATTTAGGGAAACCCATTTGGACTTATCTAAGACTAGGAACCCCCAAGAGCCACACATGATTAAAGCTTAAGGTGCATAAGCTCTCATTTTATTAGTTATCTTTTTTGAAGACATATATGATCAATTAGGTGATAGCCTCTTGATATAGAAACCGGTTGCACTTGACTATGTAACATAACTATAAAGGCCTTGGTTGAGTTCCTCATCAGGTAGGAACCGTGTGATAAGGAAATTGGACTCCTTTATATGGTCTTGGGAAATCCTCACCTATTGAGTTGGCTTTTGGGGTTGAGTTAGTCCCAAGATTCACTTATTTGACAAACTTGAAGGAGCTACTAGCTCAGGATATTAGAACAATAACAGGTGGTTTGGAAGAAAATGTCAAACTTTTGTTTGGATGGTGGTTTACCATGGTAAATAATGTACGGTACTGCATGGTATGATATGGTACTTTATAGTATTGTATTATTGTTTGGATAGACTGTATGGTTTGCTATTGTTTAATGGCAATTTTGTTATGTGGTTTGATTGTATGGTACTGTATGGTAACTAATAAATTTACGAAAATGTCTTTAATTATTATAATTATAAATATTAAATTTATCAATATTTTTGAATTTTCATTTTCTAATAAATACATAAAATTAAGCAGGGAAACAAGCTAATCTATTTTCAATCCTTACAACACAAGAAAACGAAAAAAAAGCAAGAACTTTTAAAAAATGAACCTAAAAAAACAGACTTAAACTTGGGAGTGAGAGAGAAGACGGAAGGCGTAGGAAAAGCTTCAAAAGTTTATGCTGAGGAGAATGAGTAACACGATTGTGAAAGTAGTAGATATATTAGGGCAAAGTTTAAAAAAGAATAATTGGTAAATTAGAATTATTTAAAAAATTAATTTATAATTGGAAAAAAGAACTTAGTAAATCATGAGACCACCAAATTGGTGGTTTTAAAAAGTGAGGGTTTTCATGGTTACAAAATCATGAAATCAAACCATACCATACCATATAATTAAAGAACAATCAAAACAAACATGGTTCTCTTACTAAACTTACCATACCATACTATGGAAAACGACCGCCGAAACAAGTGGTAAGAGTCCCACCTGAAATTATGTAGCAGTGACCCCCTTTTAGTAGGATTGCTTAGTCTATACTATATTAAAAGTGTGAAGACCCTTAGAAATGTTGTTTGGACTTTTTGTCTTTCATTAAATCACTTTGCTTTGAACAAAATCGTCTTTTCGCTATTTTTCTTACAACAACAACATACTCAGGGGAATCCCACAAGTGGGGTCTGGAGAGGGTAGAATGTACGCAGGCCTTTTACCACTATCTCGTAGAAGTAGAGAGATTGTTTCCTACGAACCCTCGTCTCTCTTCACTATTTTTCTTAATTTATTATTTTTTTTATCTATTTAGTTTCAAGATTCACTTTTGAATTAGATTAGAATTCCCTCTATAAAGGAAAAATGAAAAATTATTGTAATATTTAAGGCTTTGAAATTAGCTATAATTTTGATTATCAAATATTTTGTTAATAAATGTATGTAATATATCAAATTTAAAAAGAAAAAGGGTAATTAAAATTATGTTGAAAACATTAAGCTACTCCTTTTATATCTAGGAGTATTCTTTTAAATTAAATTTTTTAAGTAATTTATTATTTAACTCCTAACTATTCAACGCTAAATTATTACTTTATGCATTCATAAACTATTAACATATCTCTATGTTATAAGTAGTTGAATTTATTTTCTCATCTTTCCCCATTCATAATAAATTAAATTATTGCATTAAATTAGTAGTATTTATTTAGTTTTGTTTATATGAATTTTGTATTTATTTTGATTACAAGTACTATTTACATATAATTCTTATATTGACACGACACATATGTGCAAACAACTAGTGCAAAACAACAACATATAACGACAACATACCCAGTGGAATCTCACGAGTTGAGTCTGGGGAGGGTAGAGTGTACGCAAACCTTAACATTACCTCATAGAGGTAGAGATAGAGGTAGAGAGACTGAATCCTGGGAACCCGAAACAACTAATGCAAACAAGAACAAAAGGCCATGAAAGCTCTAATTAAGAGCACAAAAGTAGAACTTAAGTTTTACAAGTTCTCATTGTATTGACTATAAAGATGCATGCATGTAATAATTAGTTAGTAACAAATGCTTCAAAATAGATTACCAGATTCCAAAATTTAGTAGGTGGATATCCATGTTGATCTCTCTTCAGCATGTGTTAATTTTATTACGTTAATATAAAAGTGAATACATAGCTCACTGATTCTCAATAGCTAAAATTTGTCAACGCTTTAATTGGACTCTTTTTTCTGTCAGTTGGAGGCACATTGAGGTGATTCTTTGCGGCCTATTGGAGTTTGATGGTTGTTTATTTCAGTCTGATATTTGTTGTCTTTATTTGGAGCTTGATATCTCTGTGGATTCTCTTTGTTGCATTTTGTGTTTGATTGCAAGCTGCATTGGAAGTTGACTTTGCTAAAATTGAAATTGATATTTTCTTCTTTGAATGAGGCCTGAATAGTAGCTACTATATGGTATGGATTATTTGAGAAAATGTGATAGGTCATGATGAAGGTTGGAAAGGCATTGCAGATGGAGATAACAGAAGTGAGATTCTGGGAAATGGAGAAATGCCTGTGGACTTTGATGAAACAGGCATGTGAAGGTTTAGGTTCAGAAAATAGAGTCTTTACTATCTATCATTTCAAAATAGGTTGAGGAAATTTAGTCTTTGCTATCTTTGAGGATTATTTGGATAACTTCAAATTCCAAATTCCTTATTAGGGTTTTAAGAAGAGATCATTGGGGTTTCGTTTTCCATTTAAATGTTATGAGTACCCTGCTTTTGGGATTTTATAAATGTATATATCTTATCTTTGCTGTCTGTTATGATGTTATTTAGCACTACTAAAAATTGGTGATGCTGTACTCACAGTAACTATCCGTTACTGTATCCAACTCATCCTACTTGCTGCTCGCTTGGACAAACATTTACTGTACTTGTGTACTTTGTGGTTTGTTAAAGCACGCATGCAGTATTGATTACTGAGATGTACAATCTTTGTCGATGGAAGCATGCAAACATTTTTGCCAGAATGTAACCAGATTTGACAGTCCCCTGCAAGTTATTTTTTAATCTAGCTAAACGTGTACCTGTTAATAACCATTCTCGTTGATCATGCTGGTTTTGCTGTCTTAGGTTTGATGTTGATTGACCTGATTAAAAGAAAACCTGATAAAAACGGTTTGATGTTGATTGAATATTTTTCATTCTAAATATCTGGGCCCATGTGAGATCACCTAATGATTTTCAGACATGACTATTCTATTTTTGCATATCTATTCCAGCATACCTGATTAATATCACAATCATTAACAACATTTTTTGGTGAAGTTGATTAACAACATTGTGTTAAACTTACATTTTTTTTATTTTTTATCAGATCTGAGCAGGACACAGAGCCAGAACAGGAAGCAGTTTCTGAGGCAGTTGCCTCTGGCCCTTCTGACGAATCTGCTGCAGACAGTACGTTACTAAAATGAAGATTCCTTATCCATTTGAATCAATATTTTCTAGATAAGAGTCTTCTAGCACACCAAGCTAGTAAAAAATATGTATAATTGGGGTATGTGGCTAAATCACAATCATATATCGAGTCAGTGCAGCTCTCTACCAAAAGGGAATTCTCGATTTACACTTGAAAAAAGATCTTGTTTATATTCATACCAGTATTCTGGAATGTTTTCATATTTCTTTCGTTCCAAAATAAGACAAATAGATTGGTATTGTTCTCCAAGATGCTATGAATCTTCTGCAGTCTCCTACTTGATCTTTGTGTCACCTACTGTGTTGGCAATTTTTTTTTTCTTTTTTTGGTTGAGAAAAAGACCCATGCGTTGTTAACATTGAGAATGAATGGGCATATCTGTGAGACTGTGACATGCCACTAGTTCCATGGATAGTTATGAAGCAGAGTCCTTTGTGTAATCTTGGTTCTTTGGAGGGGAAGACATAAGTAAATTTTTGGTGGGGAAGGGTACCAAATTTTGAGAGTCAAAGGTTCTCGTTATTTCTTTCCAACTTGTGTAGATAGTTGATTAGATTTTTGGGAGGCGTCTGATGTATTTCCAAGCATTAACCTTGTAAATATCATCATACCATACCATCTTTGGTGATTCACTAAAATGACTATTCACCAATACAATTGCTCTCTAACTTTGCCCGTAAATCTTTGGCAACTTGAGAGAAATCGCCTAGAATTATATATTAAAGAGAAAAATTAATTCACAATGTAACAGCTGCTGATTTGTCTCCGCCCCAGTAATCCGTCTCCTCTTCTTTAAAGCAATCCATATCACTATTTTGTTTGGTTATTTACTGTTTTCCTCGTACTATTGTCTTATGGAAATGAAGTGCATATAATTTAATAAAACCCGAAAATTTCAGTTAATTGCAGTAATTCAACGTTTGGATTCTTTTTTTTTTAAATGTGAATTTTCATTTCAGTTCGTTTTATCCCACTTGACACACCCTCTTCTTTCAGTTCCACAGGAGATAGATGAGTATGACCTTGTAGATCCTGTTGACATTTTGACTCCTCTGGAGAAGACAGGATTTTGGGAAGGAGTGGTCAGTGTTTCCTCTTATTCTTTTTGGCATCCTGTTTATTTTATTGTGTTTAACTGTTAGGATTTTTTATGTTTAAACTTCTGTGACGTCCTGTTACTGATGTGACAAATTTCTTTACGAGTGACATACATATTCATTCATGGATTTGTTCTTCAAAATTGATTGTGTAGAAAGCAACCAAGTGGTCAGAGCGTAAAGAGGCAGTTGCAGAGCTAACTAAGCTTGCATCTACAAAGAAAATCGCACCTGGTGATTTTGCAGAAATTTGCAGGACACTTAAGAAGGTTTCTACTCTTATTCTCCTTTGTTAAATAAGTTGATCGTTTAGCTGATGCAGAGTTTGTGCTGGACATCTATCAGTGATTCTTAGATTTGGTTATTGACTCTCAGTTATTTCTTGTTGATTGGGAAGTACAGAAAGATAAGTATGATAGATTTAAAGAAGAAAAGCATTGCCTAAGTGCCTATCTAGTACTTATGTGGCTCTTCGTACACTATGGCATCACTGGTGGTGAAATCAAACAGTGGTGCTTGTTAAGTGTCACACGTCGGTGGAAGAAATGGGTTCTCGTCTCCTTATACTGTCTTAGGCATTTCTCGCCTCATGAGCTAGCTTTTGGGTTGAGTTGGTCTTATGGTCCATTCTTTAACAGTGCTAACCATGAACTAGTCTACAAGTTTAGGTGGAACCCCTTTACTTTATTACTGGTGTTCATCTCTCATCTCTTACTTTATTTCTGATGTTTATCTCTTATCTCCTAGTTGAGTTTGTGCATGCATGGGCTCTTCACATTTTGCCCAATCTGTTCATGGATGTCTGTTTTTTGCATTAATGAAGTGAATTACAGCTTATGCTTGGGCATGGAGAACAGTATTTCGTTTGCGAAGTGTCACTGCACCTACTTTTCTGTGATGTTGCTGTTGATTGTGGTGTTACCAACTGTTTCAATGGGTTTTTTGGGAACCCATGAAGAATTTTCTCTCTTTTACTTTTATATTCTTATTTTTTAGCTTCTGTGGAACTTTTGCTATCTTTGTGTATTTTTGTGTTTGCGGTGTTTTGACCACATTGTTGTAATCTGTCTCAAGTTTCTACTTGATTTCAATTATTCTTTCTGTGAGAATTGTATGTTTGTGGCATTATATTGATGGATAATTAGTTCTTGTTTTTTTATTTTTTACATTGCACATTTGGTCATGCAGCGTCTTTCTGTACAAATTGACTGTTGTCTTGTCACTTTGCAGCTAATCACAGATGTAAATATTGCCGTGGCAGTTGAAGCCATCCAGGCAATCGGAAATCTTGCAAGGGGACTGAGAACACATTTTTCAGGAAGTTCTCGCTTCTTGTTGCCAACATTACTGGTAAGCATTTGTCTTTTAAGACGAGCATCTTTCTCTTTTTTATATTTGGCGCATGTATATCTTTATTTTTGTCAGGAGTAGGTTGTCTTTGTGAACTTGCCCATTCTCATGGACCTTAAGTTAGTCCCCTTGTTTTGTCATGGACCTCAAGTTAGTCCCCTTGTTTGGAAATTGAGATCTGCGTCCTGTCCCTTGCTGGGGTTGCAATTAGAAGACAGGTTTATGGGGGACTTTGTCAGCCTTCATTCACTTCCTTCACACTATATGGAAGCTTATGACTACCACTTATTTTGACATGGAATACTCTCTTTTGAGTTGAACTATTTTCATACTTAAATTAGAATAATCTCTTTATTATATTTCTCTTTTACATGTTCTATTTCTTTATAGGAAAAACTGAAAGAGAAAAAACCTGCTTTGACGGAGGCACTTATTCAAACACTCCAGGCAATGCACAAATCTGGGTGCTTAAATCTTGCTGATATTGTTGAAGGCAGGTTCCCATTTTCAATTCCGATAAATCATCTGCATTTGTTGTAAATATTTTTCAGATACTGTAATTGCTAATGTAAATCTAACTTCTGGAAATTTTTAGCAGTCTTGTGTTGCTTCTCTTTGTCCATAGTGATAATTTAATCCCCTTCTCTATCTGATTCCTAGATTTCTTACTAAAGAAGTTTATTGAATTTATACTAGAAGACTTTCATGTCTTACATTGTGAAGCTAACATCTAAGCATGCATCTGGTTCGTCTTTACTGACTTTGTGCAAGATTTACAATATTAGTAACCTTTGACATATACCATTCAAGCGATTGACATGTTCTACTTTTGTCCACAATGTGACTGAACAATATTCGAATCTGTCAAAATTTTAATAAGATTTAATGCCTGGTGGTGCTGCATAAGTCCAAGACACAGCATCAATGATGCAACGAAATGGTGGCATCTACTGTCTAACACTACCCAGGTAGCATAAGGAATTGCTTTGGTTACTGCTTATTTCTTAATTTATGAAATTACCTTTGGGATTTTCCAGTAGGGCTTGTAGTAATATGGAGTTCCTTGTTCCTTTTTCAGTTTTTTTTTTCTCTTCGCCTCTCAAAACACTTGATCACTTTCTTTAAGCAGAGGTTTTTTCAACAAGTGAAAATTAATATTATATATTATTTGAAAGTTGAGAGGATGTATCTTGACTACATTATTTTAAATATTATGCTGTTATTTAGGAGGTGTCCTTCGTAGCATTTTACTGTTATATCTCCGTAATGTTCAAATTACTGTGTTTTTGTGATGAATATGTGTCTTATATGTTGTCCTTTGGCTTGTAAATTGATTTCACTAAAGTAAACCATTGTATTCCAAAAAATACATAATTTGTTTATATATATCTGCAGATGTCAAGACTGCCACGAAAAATAAAGTACCCTTGGTGCGATCTCTTACTTTAAATTGGGTGACATTTTGCATCGAGACAAGCAACAAAACTGTTATTCTAAAAGTGCATAAGGAATATGTTCCCATTTGCATGGAGGTTAGTTTGATCATTGCCATGTACTTTGTTTCTTAATGCAATCTTTTTACTTTTTGATATTTAATATTCGTATCGTGCATACCCAAAATCAACCACTCCCTCAATCCCAATTTGGTGATAACTTTTTTCTCTCTAATGTAATCCAAAAAAAAGGATACCTTTCTATATTTAGAAATAATTTAACTTCCAACTTCCTCTTTTACACTTACTAAGATGAGTTATAACTATTACTAATATTTATGGTTTGTTTTAGACTACTAGTTTCAAAAGTCTTTTCTGTTTATAAAATTTTGTGCCTAGTTAAACAACATGACATAAATTGGAAGGTGTTTGTGCCTAGTCAAACAACATGACATAAATTGGAAGGTGTGAGAAATATTGGAGAAGAATCTTTTTCTAAGTAAATTTTCTGTTTATTATTGAATTGTTGCCTACATTATTACATTGACACCCTATTTATAGATACTATATTAGACTCTTTTTCCAACTAGGATACTATAATACAATCCTTTTCTAAGTAGGATTCCATATACTATTAATATTTCTAATCCTATTTTAAGTAGGATTGTAGATACTATTCTTATTCCTATTTCTATTCCTATTCTAACATTCCCCCTCAAGCTAGTGCATACAAGTCATATGTACCTAGCTTGTTACAAAATTGGTAAGATATCTGCAAGTTGATCACCCGACTTCACAAAATTGACAATCAACCTCAATGTGTTTAGTCTTCTCATGAAATACTGAATTTGATGCATAATGTTGATAAAACACAGAGTGATAAATTTCTGAAGTACAGTGTTGAACTTTCCAAACCAAGGTTGAGAAGACTGTTTTAGATCATAGAGTAACCGACCAATTGACATACAAGTCTACCTGACTCCCCCTGAGTAACAAAACCAGGTGATTGCTCTATATAGACTTCTTCCTTGAGATCATCATAAAAAAGACATTCTTAATGTCCAATTGATAAAAAAAGCCATGCATTGGATATGATGGCTGAAAGTGGTCACAATTCAAGAAATAAAATTATATGGGTAGGGTCAAAATGATGACATGACCCTATTGAGAAGAAAATTATATGGGTAGGGTCGGAATGATGGCACAACCCTATTGGAAAATAGAAATCGTATAGGTAGGATCATATTGATGGCATGACCCTACTGCAAAAAGGAAATTGTATGGGTAGGGGTTGGAATGATGGTACGACCATACGCAAACTAGATTTGATGAATCACCGAAACAATGAATGGAACTACGCAAATCAAATCTGAGTCACCAAAAAGACACAATGCTATGCAACTCAGATATGAGAAAGTAGTTCGAAAAATTCACGGTACTACACAAATTGAATATGAGAAGTAGTCTGGAGAGATGCACAGTGGTACACAAATCGAATATGAGAGAGTAGTCATCGGAAGGATGGCACGGTGCTACACATGATAAATATGAAAAAGTAGTCACCGAAAAGATGACAGGGTGCTACACAAATTAGATATTAAAAAAGAAAGTAGTTACCGAAATGATGGCACGGTGCTACACAAACACTGGCAGATGTGGCGTTGACACAAAACAACTCTTAGAAAGTCATCGAAAATTGATGCACTATGACCTAATCTTTTTTTTTTACTAACATTGGCCAGACGGGCGGCATATATGGGTCATAGCCGCCCTCCAGCAGCGGAAGCTCTTTGATTTTCAAGACCGTAGACCGTAGAAGCTCTGATACCATATGAGAAATATTGGAGAAGAATATTATTGAATTGTTGTCTACATTATTACATTGAGACCCTATTTATAGATACTATATTAGACTCCTTTTCCAACTAGGATACTATAATACAATTCTTTTCTAAGTAGGATTCCATATACTATTACTATTCCTAATCCTATTTTAAGTAGGATTGTAGATATTATTCTTATTCATATTCCTATTCTAACAAAAGGAAAGAGTGTTGAACTTTTGGGATTACACTTGTATTTGATGGTGTTTTACAAATTGCCTTGTTCTAAATCAAGGTAGAAAAGATTGTCGTTTGTCACAAATTTTTGTGAAGGCAAAAATGTTTAGTAATTTAGTTGAGATTTGTGTATACACTGTTTTGCTTGGCACAGAATTCTCTGGTTGTTATCCTTTTGTAGAAATGGCCTAGGAATGTTTCGGCATGCAATGAGAATTCAGTGCTTGCTTAGCTTGGAACAATAGACCCAATGTGGTCTAGCTTTTCATACGACCCGGTGAGAGTGGGAACATACTGTACCGGGCTTTCCATTTTAATATGTATAAACTGTATTTGGAATGTATGAGAACAAAATTATTGGGTATAAAGGAGCATCTTCAATGCCCAAATAACACGAATTTGCCAATTTTTCTAACTGGAAACTTTCAGAACAGGTGGCTTAGTCATTAAGAGGTTATGGTCAGATTATTAGTTCGATAGAGGAGTTTGTTTCTTTTTCTTTCCTCCTTTTTTATAAGAAAAGATGCTGTTTTATTGTCAACTATAGTTTTGTGGCTTAGTTGAAGTCTTATGTTTGGATTTGGATAGTTGCTGTTACAAGTACATTGATACTTCTCATTATCTGATAGGATGTGTCAATTATAGTTTTGTGGCTAAGTTTATGATACTTCTATTGTTGTTGTTGTTGTTTATCGTCGTTGTTTTTGTTGTTATTATTGTTACAATTATTATGTATTACAGAGCCTGAATGATGGAACTCCAGATGTTAGAGATGCTGCTTTTTCAGCCTTGGCAGCTGTGGCCAAGGTACTTATGTCTGGGATTTTCTCTCTATTTGTGGAGCTTCTTGCTCAACTGCCCTATTGACAACTGTTGCTATGTTTCTCCTTCTGCATCAGTCGGTTGGCATGAGACCGCTGGAAAAGTCGTTGGAGAAATTAGATGATGTTAGAAAGAAGAAGTTATCCGAAATGATTGGGGTCTCTGATGGTGGTCCACCTGCCACATTCACTTCTGGTTTGAAACTCTTTTACTTTTTCAAGTTTTCCAATTGTATATGCAGTATTATCTATTTATTGCTTACCTGTTCTGTTTTATAATGCTCAATTGTATAAAACTGCAGGTGCAGTCCCATCATCTGGAGGAATTGTGGCTTCCACACAGGTGACTATCTTTCTTTTAAATTTTTATATACTGATCAATTTTATTTAAAGACTGCTGCATAGGTCTATTCGAGTTATTTTGGGAGTATGTGGGAAAACTTTTTTCTTTTACTTTCCACACTTGAATATATTTCCCAAATCAATTCGACTTGTTGCTTCTAACTGCAGCTTGGTGTAATTGAATTTAGACATTTGTTGGTACAATAAAATTTTTATTCTTAGCTACCAGAGTGCAAACAATAGCACTCCATTTTGTAATGATGCGTAGTATTTTACAAAATATTTCCTTTTGAACCAAGAAGCTTGCTTATTTTCGGTAGATTTCAAGTGGATCACTTATTAAGAGGTCTGCGGCAAGCATGCTAAGTGGAAAGAAACCTGTCCAAGCTGCTGTGAGTTTTGCATTCTTTTTCTACTACAATTATCTTTCTTTTGCTCTTTCTTCTTCCTCATTTTTGCCATATGATTCTCAGCCTCCTAGTAAGAAAGGGACATCTGCAAAATCTGGTACAAGTAAGAAGGGTGATGGAACTTCTCAGTTAAAAGCATCTAAGCCTGTTGAAGTTGAAGATGTTGAGGTGATTGCTGTTATTTTGTTTTAACTTTAACTTTTGGCTTGGAATCCTTTCATCATTCTTGATACTGTGAAAGCACACATGATTAATAAGTTAATTTTAATATATGAACAGCCTGCAGAGATGAGTCTTGAAGAGATTGAAAGTAAGTTAGGGTCCCTTATACAGGCAGAGACGATTACTCAATTGAAGAGTGCTGTGTGGAAAGAGAGGCTTGAAGGTTTTCTCTCTCTCTCTCTCTTTTTTTTTGGGGGTCTTTTTGTCCTTCTGTGCTTATCGAAGATGATTTCAAGAAACCCTGGATGCTTATCCCCCCTTTTCCCCCCCAAAAAAGGAGAAAGATGGAAGAATATGGAACCCTGGATATACTATGGCCTGAATTCTACTTTTTCTTTATCCTAGAATGGATAAAATATGTGGACTTGATGCAGACAACTTACAGAGAATTCAGCTGAGAGTATCTTTGTAGTTTTGATTCAGCTAGTTTCACCATCTGTTCTTGCACTAAGATCATTGACAATGTTGTGGTGACTGCTTGTTTTGTGTCCTCTTGCTGTGTTAATTCTTTGAAACAAGGTGAATGCATGACACCTGTCTTTATCAACCCTTACAAAGTGGTATTTGATCCCCTTCGTGTAGGCATCTAAAGGATTTGTACTATAGAACATGTATGTACCCCCATAGCAGTTAACATGCGTCCACGTAAGATGTGGATTCTCTTCTGGTGAATTTTCTGTTCCTCGAATGTTCCCTCATTTTACTTATTTTTAGTAGCATATCTTTTTATTTGTTTAATTTGCTAGATTTCTCCAGTAGTCCCTGCAGTTTTCCTGTTTTTAGACCTGATGCAGAAACATCTTAAGAATGTATATACTTTTCACTGTATTCCTTTTCACCTCTGTTCCTTCCTTTTTTGTTTGAAAGCTGATAATATTTCTCTACTATCTTGTGCAGCTATTAATTCGTTCAAAGAACAGGTTGAAGCACTACAAGCGTTGGACCCTACAGTCGAGATTTTGGTCCGTCTTCTCTGTGCTGTTCCTGGTTGGAGTGAAAAGAATGTCCAGGTTTTTCTCTTTTACCTGAATTGAACTTAGTGAAGATGATCGATCCGGAAAGTCACGCTTTCTTGGTTCTTGTCAATATATATTGAAATGCAGGTTCAGCAGCAGGTTATTGATGTAATTACGTACATTGCTTCAACAGCATCAAAATACCCAAAGAAATGTGTTGTGCTTTGCATTCAAGGTCTCTTCATTTTTTACCCTTTTTCTCCTACTTAGTTGCATCATCCTGTGGCTGATTCTAAGTTGAAATTCATTTTTGTCAGGTATAAGTGAAAGGGTGGCTGACATTAAGACTCGTGCTCAGTCCACGAAATGTCTAACTACGTTTTGTGAAGCTGTGGGCCCAGGGTTTATTTTTGAGAGAGTAAGTACAGTTTGTAATTGCACTGGTGTTCTTTTTTAAAAATAACTCCCTGTTATGAAATACTAGTATTTGGATGTCATTATTGAAGTACGACTCATCTACACTTGCATGCTACTCAGCTATTACTTTTGGTATCTGCTTTGTTTTAGCTGTTTAAAATTATGAAAGAGCACAAGAATCCTAAGGTTCTTAGTGAAGGCATATTGTGGATGGTTACTGCAGTCGATGACTTTGGTGTTTCTCATCTTAAACTAAAGGTATTCTGAACTTATTAAAATCTGAATTCACTCAAGATTAATTCACAATTTTAGGGCGGCTTAATATTTGAAAATGGGTATTATTCCTATAGGATTTAATTGATTTCTGCAAAGATACTGGCTTACAATCCAGTGCCCCTGCCACAAGGAATGCAACCATTAAACTTATTGGCATCATACACAAGTTTGTTGGTCCAGGTGAGCTGTCTACTTGGAAATTCTTACATGCCTTTCCGATTATTTCTGGGGCTGAAATGTACTTATTGTATTTGCAGATATCAAAGGGTTCTTGTCAGATGTTAAACCTGCTCTTATTAGTGCACTTGATGCAGAGTATGAAAAAAATCCATTTGAGGTATATTTGATTGCCTTCAAAATTTCTCGTTCTTGTGACTAGTGCCTTTAACTTCAGATCCATGTATGTAGGGGGCATCTGCAGTCCCAAAGAAGACTCTGAAGGTATCAGATACTCCTTCATTGTCTAGCCGTGGGCTTGATAGTCTTCCACGCGAAGACATTAGTGGAAAGATAACTCCTGCTTTGCTCAAGGGATTGGAAAGTTCTGATTGGAAGGTATCTCAATTGTTATCGATGGTATCGGCAATTGATGTCTTAATATGTACTGTTATAATTCTTGTATTGAATTTCAGGCTCGCTTAGAATCAATTGAAATGGTAAATAAGATTTTGGAAGAAGCCAATAAGCGCATTCAGCCCACTGGAACTGGTATGGTGTTCTTACTGTGCTGTGAGTGATTATCTTGCAATAGTACTTGTGTGCATTTGGATATCACTTCATTTTTCCGCCCTTAACTGTACAGGAGAGTTGTTTGGTGCTCTCAGGGGTCGTCTTTATGACAGTAACAAGAATTTAATTATGTCAACTTTGTCAACTTTTGGTGGCATTGCTTCTGCTATGGGGCCAGCAGTTGAGAAGTCAAGCAAGGTTCAAATTGCTCAGAACCTAAATTTCGTTTTCTAAGTCCTTTTTCTTGTTATTGACTATTCAATAATATTTTTCGTTGCAGGGGATTCTGTTGGACATATTGAAATGTCTTGGTGACAATAAAAAGCACATGAGAGAGTGCACTTTGAATACATTAGATTCTTGGCTTGCTGCTGTTCATCTTGATAAAATGGTTTCCACCTCGCCAGTTCTGTGCTATGTTTTTAGTTTTGGTTAGCATTGTTCACCCCATTCTCAATCATGTTATGTAGGTGCCTTACATTACTACTGCGTTAACTGATGCCAAACTTGGTGCGGAAGGCCGTAAAGATCTCTTTGATTGGTTGTCCAAACAACTAACTGGAATGAAAGAATTTCCTGATGCTGTACATCTTCTAAAGCCTGTAGCCTCCGCTATGACGGTAAATTGATGTCTCTTGCGCTAATCGTGTAGTGTCTGGCATATAATCTCTGCCTTCTTTTACTGTACGGAATTGTCTATGCCGTGCACTAAAGTGATGTCATTCTTTATGTTAGGACAAATCAGCTGATGTTCGCAAAGCAGCAGAAGCATGCTTTGGAGAACTTGTTAGGGTGTGCGGGCAGGAGGCGGTATATGAGCTTTAAATAGTTTTGAGTCCCTACTGCTTGTCAACCAATTATTTGCTTAACATCTCTTTCTTTTTTATTGCTTTACCCTCTGATGTAGGTGAGCAAGAACTTGAAAGATATTCAAGGACCTGCTTTAGCTATTGTTGTTGAACGCTTGAGACCATATGGGGTACTTCAAGGTATGCTTTACGCTATGTTCTAACTTTACGTTTTCATTGTCATACACTTTTCATGGTATCTCTACACAAAATCTATCGTTTCATCTTTTGTTTACGTGATTGCAATAATTATTACTGCTTATCAGAAACGTCTGATCTGGGAAGAACCGCTTCCACTGGGACAACATTGAAGGTGGGGTCAAAGATAGGAAAATCCGCTGGTCCTGCTGATCGTGCTTCTAGGCATGGAAACAGAGCTGGTGCTTTGGTATGTTTCTATGTGGTTGAATGACTGAAGGCAGGGGACAACTGGAGTAATTATTTTTCTTCCTTTAATTTGTTTCTCTAGAGAGTTATTCCTGCAAGGAGCTCAAGGCAAGAGACTCTAATGTCTGTTCAGGACATTAGTATCCAGTCACAAGCTTTGATAAATGTCAAGGACTCAAACAAGGTATATCTATATTTCAGGAAATACTATATTTGTGTTACCTATTCCTTTTTGTTCTGTGTTATGACCAAATACACTTGCAGGGTGACAGAGAGAGAATAGTTGTCCGCAGATTTAAGTTTGAAGAGCCACGATTGGAACAGATACAAGATCTTGAGGTTTCTGGAAGATTTATTTAAATGAAATTTTAATAATTCTAGTTTTTGTTTGATTGGTGAACCTCATTAATCTTTAATTGCAGACTGACCTGATGAAGTACTTCAGAGAGGATTTGCATCGGAGGCTTCTCAGTACAGACTTCAAGAAACAAGTTGATGGAATAGAAATGCTGCAAAAGGTGCTTTTATTATTAAAATAAATGTTCTCGGGGAATTTACTATCATCAACCTTTTTCCGTTTGCTCATTTCAGGTGCTTCCATCAATTGGGAAGGAATTAATTGAAGTTCTTGATATAGTACTGAGATGGTTTGTCCTAAGGTTCTGCGAATCAAACACTTCCTGCCTATTAAAGGTTTGTTCCTATTCCTTTTATTTGTCCTTTTCCTTAGTGCTATCATGCCTTTTTTAGCTATGTTGCTTTCTCCTCTGAAGTCATTCCAGTACTTCACTGTGATAATTTTTCTTAGGTTCTAGAGTTTCTGCCTGAGCTTTTTGAGATGTTAAGAAACGAGGGATACACGATGACTGAAGCGGAAGCTGCGATTTTCCTTCCTTGTTTGATTGAGAAGGTACTTGTCCAATGATCTCCTTTACTTCAAATTGTTGTGATGTTCTTTATGCTTGTTCTTTGAAGCCCATATGTCTATTTGGGCTCTCCTTTGCAATCTCCATAATTTTGTATATTCATTTGTGATTTCTTCCAGCATTTCCAATTCGAGCTGTTCCTATTGTATTCCATTTTAGATATTTCCTCACAGTGAGATTTCACTGGGTATGTTGTTATATATAACTATATTTGCCTGTAAATTGACAAGCTGCCTTTTCTGGTATTGCCTTTCCATCTGATGACATGCTGTGGTAGATGTTTGTTTTTATTGTAGTCTTAACATTATTGGTTGATTAGATAGGTCATAAAGTTTTCATTTAGTAGATGGTTAAATCACTAGAACAGTTATTGGTACTATGCTCACACACACATGGATATTTAAGCGTGGTGCTGATGCTTTATGCATGTGAATCTCCTCTTTCTTAACCAACACATTGCTTCGTATTTTTTCTCATGAACACCGACCTGTCTTATATATCTCCTTTCAAACTTTTCAGTCTGGCCATAACATTGAAAAAGTGCGAGAAAAAATTCGAGAGCTAACTAAGCAAATCATCCAAGCATATTCTGCTGCAAAGACTTTTCCATACATTTTGGAAGGTTTACGATCAAGAAGCAATCGAACTCGTATAGAATGTGCTGACCTTGTTGGCTACTTACTGGATAATCATGAAGCTGAGGTAAATATCTGAGTTATTGATCTTCTTATCTCTAGAGGTTGCTTAATCCTCTTCTTTCCTTCCTGCTGATAGATTGGTGGACAGTTGAAATCCTTGCAAGTTGTTGCAAGTTTAACCGCAGAGCGAGATGGTGAAACTAGGAAGGCTGCTTTAAATACTCTGGCTACTGGCTATAAGATTCTTGGTGAGTGTTTTTGTTCTGTGAGGTTTTTTTTTATTATGAATACTGTTGTAAGGTTGACTGACTGAGTTTAGATGGCTTCCGGTTTTAGATTCTGTGAGCGCTTCGTATGTGTGTTTTGCCTTCTGAAATATGTTTTTCAGTGGACTGGATGAATGTCAGAGTAGTTTGGATGTAAGTTTAAGGTTCTTAAATGTTTTTCAGGTGATGACATTTGGAAATACCTTGGAAAGCTGACAGAGGCGCAAAGAAGCATGTTAGATGATAGATTCAAGTGGAAGGTTGTTAAATGTTTCTGCTAGTTTTATTTGCTGCATTGTCTAGTGTATTTTGCCGAGTGTCTGTGGAAACAACCTCTCTACCTCCACGAGGTGGGGGTAAGGTCTACGTGCACTCCATCCTTTCCAGGCCCCACTTTGTAGGATTTCCCTGGGTATGTTGTTGTCTTGCATACTTTGTTCCCTCACCTTTCTCAGAACGCTGTGTACTAATTTCTTCCAGGCAAGAGAGATGGACAAAAGAAGAGAGGGCAAACCTGGGGAAGCTAGGGCAGCTTTAAGGCGTTCAGTGAGGGATAACGGGTATCTATTTATTTGCTATTATTGGGATCTTTTTGTACTTTCGATGTATAAAATTTCAACTAGGCAAGAAACTTCTTTTGGAGGGTATGTTTAATACTTAAAATTTCATCTAGATAAGAAGCATCTTTTGGAGGGTATTGAGTCACCTCTTTCCCCAGGATTGCAAATCCAATCAATATGCTAATCAACTGTCCAGGACCTGGATGATAATTATACAACAGTTTGACCGTGTAACTTACTCATTGACGATTTTCGTTTTAGCTCTAATTCATCTTACATTTTGTTTCTGTATGAATATTTGTTTTGAAATTTCGAAGGTTGAATACCACATCTATTTGTGCTTTTCATTATGTGTTCTGAACCCAGGTTGAGCTCAAATTATTGGTTTCTTTCTTCTTTGACATTGGGCATTTTTGGTTTTCTGATCTTCAGGACTGATCTGGCCGAGCCTAGCGGTGAAGTTTCACGGTCTATAGGTGCCCCAATCTTAAATAGGTGATCAAAGAGATCCTTGCATCTTATTTCTCTTACAATCTGAATGAGTTGCTAATTTTTTTCCTTTATGTCTGTTTTTATCTCTTCTTTCCAGGGATATTTATAACAATACAGAGCTCCCCATGGAAAGAAATGTGAATCTTCGGCCAGTTGTTGGTACAATTGGTCCCTCAGACTGGAATGAAGCTCTTGATATTATATCATATGATTCCCCTGAGCAGGTTGTTTCCCTTTTCCTTTTCATGGATTAGGATTGACTTCTATCTTAGTCCCTTGTCATACCCTGTGTTTAAAGCATTGAAAGGATTATATAAGCTAAGTACTCCATACACCCACCAACAATTGAATAAGAATGACCACTTTAAGGGTGTGCTTGGCATGAAGATGTTTTCAATTTTTCACAATTTGTTTAGTCAAAGAGTGTGGAGAACGCCTCCTCTAGTAAAACAACAACATACTGAGTGAATCCCACAAAGTAGGGTCTGGGACCTCTAGTAAAAAAGTTCCTTGAAAAATGACTTTCATGAGGAAGTATGGAATACAAGTACATAATTGGTCTGCCACTCTGTCCCATCCTCTTTAACAAATCCCATAGTTCCCACCTTCACCCCTACCCCCACCTACCTCCATAGTTTTATCCAGATTATATGTTAATATATTTGAAACAATTTTTCTGCTTACTTGTGGATACCAGAAAATAAGTAAGAAATCCATTTAGTTTCCAAGAAACATTTTCCACTGAGATGTTTTCCACATCCTGAACCATATCAGGTGATCCAAATGATTGCCAGAAAGTTAACATGATCCTTGATGTTTGTGTTTTCACTTAAGAATATAAAATGGTTTTTTTATCCATTGAAATATAGAAATTTGGATCCCTAATTAGGCTGCTGGAATATTATATCGTCTGATGCTGATGATTTCTTTCTCGGATAAATTCTCATTGCTAAACTTGTTATGAGCTTATCAAAAAATGTGTAAGTTATTTACGTTCCAGCACAGCGTATGTTGCACATTTTATTATAGCTGTTTATGTTTCTGCTTGTTTGTGTGTCTGTGTCCTGGTTTTCCTGCTTTTATGGATTTAATAGTAAAGCGGATGGAGGGTAACCGTCAATTATTCACTGATGCAAGCAATCCTTTCCCTTGTTGCAGTCCGTTGAAGGAATGAAAGTTGTTTGCCATTTACTGGCCCTAGCAACCAATGATCCTGAAGGCAGTGCCATGGATGAAATAATCAAAGATGCAGATAGGCTTGTTTCCTGCTTAGCAAATAAGGCACAATATAATTCGTTCTTTGTGTGACTAATTCGATGATTGTCTGTGTATGCCTCGAATTGCTCATGTTCTAGATTTACTACAGGTAGCAAAAACTTTTGACTTCAGTCTGATGGGTGCATCTTCAAGATCTTGCAAATATGTTCTTAACACACTCATGCAGGCATGTGGTTATCCAATTTCTATTAATTTTGCACCTAACAATTGTTTTATCCTTGTATATATGATCATCAAATATAGTAACAATTTTGGTCTAACACATATTGGGAAATATGCTGTTTCCTTTTTTGCAGACATTTCAGAATAAAACGCTTTCTCATGCCGTGAAGGAGAGTACTCTAGATATCCTCATTACTGAACTTTTGCTTTGGCTTCTTGATGAGAGAGTACCCCGCATGGATGATGGCAGCCAGCTCTTGAAAGCATTGAATGTTCTGATGCTAAAAATCTTGGTACTTCTGGTTTTTACATTTCATAAAAAAGAGTGCAGTTTACCTTTATTTTAGCTGACTTTTCGTCATTATTTTCTATCTATTTTGGCCACTGATATAGGACAATGCTGATCGAACATCATCTTTCGTTGTGCTGATTAATCTTTTACGGCCTTTGGACCCATCAAGGTGGCCATCTCCAGCAACAAATGAATCACTTGTCATAAGAAACCAGAAGTTCTCTGATTTGGTCGTCAAATGTCTTATAAAACTTACGAAGGTAATTTTTCTCGCTTTTTGTTACGACAGTCCTGTTTTTTTAAAGATTGTGATGACTAGCAATTTTTAAGCTTTATCAACTTTTTTATGCAAATATGTTTGTCTGCCTCCTTTTCTCTTTCGTTGTTCAATGTGCTGTGGTAAGTTTATGAATGCAAAATCTATACATGCTCTCCTATGTTGCAGCAGTAGTGTAGTGGACATGTTTCTTTCTTGGAGGTTGATATTGCAAGTATTAGGCATTAACACTTGCTTTCGCATTTTATAGGTTCTTCAAAGCACCATATATGATGTCGACCTTGATCGCATCCTTCAGAGTATTCACATTTACCTGCAAGAACTAGGAATGGAAGAGATCAGGAGGAGGTAGCTTTTCAATTACATTTCAGATTTTTCTTTTTGTATATGCACTTCAATATGGATTAATCAGTTATTTTCTTTCCTAAACCTTGTCTTGTAAAATGCTGAAAGAGCGGGAGCTGATGATAAACCTTTACGAATGGTGAAAACTGTGCTGCATGAACTTGTCAAGCTTCGTGGTACTGCCATAAAAGGTCATCTGTCCATGGTGCCAATAGACATGCAACCACCACCCATTATTCTTGCCTACATTGATCTTAACCTTCAGGTCATGCAACTTTAGCTGCCATATTTTTCTGTGCTAGTAATTCATGTGGAGTTCCCAATTGATGTTAAGAATTTTTCAGACCTTGGCAGCTGCGAGGATGTTGACTCCATCTGTACCTGGCCAAACTCACTGGGGTGATTCTGCAGCAAATAATCCTGCACCAGCAACACATAATGCAGATGCTCAGTTGAAGGTATAGTGTTGGTGGCATTCTTTTTCCTAGCCTGTTTTTTTCTTTCAAAAGCGAACTTTCCTTTTCTTTCCTTTGCAATATAATTTTGTTGCATTGTACTAGTAAATAACAAAGTAGTGTTATGTTGTGTGTTTTACAGCAAGAACTTGCTGCCATATTTAAGAAGATTGGCGATAAGCAAACCTGCACAATTGGTCTTTATGAATTATACCGGATCACACAATTGTATCCAAAGGCACGATGCTTTATCCTTTTCAGTGTCAACATATTTCCCTGCATTTAAAGCTCAACTTCTTGTAATGCTATTTTTGTTGAATCTGTATTAGGTTGATATATTCGCTCAGCTGCAAAATGCTAGTGAGGCATTCCGAACGTATATTAGAGATGGTCTAGCCCAGGTGTGCATTTGGATGTCTTTGTACTACACATTTATAAAAGTTCGTAGTTACTAGTTATGAAATAATTGTTCTCATGAATTGCAGATGGAAAAGAATGCTGCGGCTGGAAGGACGCCTTCTAGTGTACCCATGCCAACTCCTCCTCCGTCTTCACTAAACCTGTCTTCTCCCAAATTTGGTTCTTTATCTCCTGTAAATGCAAACTCGTTAAATGATGCAAAAAATGTAAACAATAAAGTTGAACCATCACACTTTCGTTTGCCTCCGTCATATGGTGAAGATGATAGAAGTGGTAATGCTCTCCCCTCAAGAGGACTATCATCTGAACATTTGGAGCTGCAACAGCAACTGGGGGAACAGAGAAATGATAGATTGCCTTCTGGAGGTACACATGTGCCCAGCTATTTTTATTCTAGCCTGTGCTTTCTTTTATCCTTTTTTTTTTAATTTATATATATATGAACTGTTCACCTCAAATGTCAGTTACTAAGTTTTTTTTTGGGTGCAGTTACTAGTGGAACACTAGAAGCGATTCGCGAAAGAATGAAAAGTATTTCATTAGCTACTACCGCGGGGAACACAGACCCAAATAATAGACCAGTAATGTCCATGAATGGTAGCATCAGTCACATGGTGTCAAATCAAGCTCCTGGTGCTGAACGTTCTAGTGGTGAAAATACCATTCAGAGTGGTGTTCTTCCCATGGATGAGAAGGCACTTTCAGGGCTCCAGGCACGAATGGAGAGGCTGAAGAGTGGATCTATGGAATTCTAGATGACAGAGCTTCGCGATATTTTTTGGTTGAAGAGTGATTACATGGGCATTTCCAAGTGAACTTGCATCATAAGATACTTGATGTCTGCCTGAGAAACACCTATTGCAGACCGTCAGCTCATGTCTGATTATATGTGGGAAAGCAAGGAAAATTCGGTCAAGTGTTGACATCTCAATTTTATGGGACAGAGATTGTGTTCTTGAGATCTCGTAGATAATGTAATGCTTCATGGTGTACCATAATGGTTTTTTTCCGGCAGGGTTAGCTGTATATTTTTGTAGAGATATGTACTGATTTCATTTGGTCTAATTTAATTCAGAGGCTCTCGTGTGTTTCCGAAATCCTGATCTAGGATGTCATGCCTCAATTGATAGTTAGGTTCCGGCAAGGTAGTTGGAAGTGTTGTAAGCTGTATGATAATACTTTAACGTTGAAATCTTCCTATTTTTCACGTTTGATTCCGACTCTTTAGTGGAACACAATATAAAGGATATTATTATTGATAGTCCAGAAGTATACTTGTTCAAGAATAACATTGTTTTGTCATCTCTGAGTTGGAAGATTAAAATTCTGAAGATTCTAAACAATATCATACGAGATATCAATAACTCGTTTTGCCTTGAATCTATCTGGATTTTTAGTGTTCTTCTCAAAAAAGAAATCCTCTCGATATCCATTTGTTTCAATCATGACTCTCTTGTGCTTAATGGGGATGCCTGTACTTTTTGATGTTTGTCTTAACGTGATATAAGTTGAACCGTGGCGGTTCTTTGGTCCTTTACGGAGCTAACGCGTGACCACTTTAATTTTCCTTTATTGGGCATGTGACCACTTGATTTAAAGAGGAAAACAGTAGCTTTCTACGATTAAACAAGTGCGCATTATTTATGTTTTTATAGTTCTCTTTTAATAATGTGTGCTAGTAAGGGTCTTTTGTTCAGATACATGTTATTCAAAAAAATTCATTATTTATGTAGTGATACTGGTTTAAAATCTAACTACAGATCTTAAAGTAGACTTGAAATGGCCAAATAACGTCATTTAGGATTATTTATTCATACTTTTTATCTTTGGTAAAATATGTATATCGATTGTATTATTTAATATATATATATATTATATTATATTTTTTACGTTTAAAAAAAAAATCAATGTTTATCTATGGTGTGTTTCGAAAAGAATGACATATTTACTTTTTTGACAAAATTTTAATTTCAATTTCCTATTTAACATGTTTAAAAGCACAAAATTAAAGAACATTTTTCGTTACACTGACATAGCTGATTGCTTTAATTTAGGATCACTTAATTGAAAATCCTGCCACATCAGACTAGATCTTTTTTTTTTTAATAGTAAAAGTATATATTGTTTTTTACAATCAATAGAATATCCATTATCCTTAGTTACTACTTTTATATTTTTCAATATTGGAAGGAATATTTGTTTCAACAAAGCTAGCTTTGTTATTGTATATGTAAATTGAAAAAAAAGAGACAAAAGTAACGTAATTTGGACATCTTCTCAGAGGACTCCTTCCATAGTTTTGCACCTTTTGCTTCCTCACCAAGTACCCCTTAAATCCAACTACTTATAACTAATCCTTTTTAATTTTTTTTGAGGATATGCATTTGTCTGAATTTGATTTTTAGCTAGCTTATTCGCATAAATTTTAATTTTTTTTATATAAATATACTTTGTTTGTGGTTTGATTTTGGTTGCAGAGAGCAAAAATATTGCAAGATGGCTTCAAAACTGTTACTGGTTTTAGTTTTTGTGCTTGATCTGATTGCTTTTGCACTTGCTGTTGCTGCTGAGCAGAGGAGGGCTACTGTGAGTTTTTTTTTTTTTTTTTGTATATTTCTTGTTCAGTTTTCAGTATCATATTATGTACTACTGTATTTGGGGTTTTGGGTTATGGATTTGTATGTTGAGAAATTGAATAATATTAGCTATTTTAGAAGGTAAATGAATTGTCAATCCTTAAAATTCTTCGTGTACTATGAACAGTAGTTATGAACTAACACAAGCAAAAGTGACCCAGGTTGAAGATAATTGAGGTAATATCCAGGGAAGGACTCTGAAGCTGATTTAAGTTTTTTGAAAAAAAAGAGAGAAAATTTAGGTGATAGGTTGAATGGGTTCTTTTAAATTTTGATTTTTGAACAAGTAGGGTCATGCCCCTCTACTGGCCTACTACTTATTGTCTGCTTGTTGTTGTCTATCAAATTATAGTCTTATTTCTTTCTTGGGTTTGGACAATATGGGTCTTCTATGTAGTCTGCTATATTTGAGTCCCTTGTCATTTCTCATATGTTACTAAACTAATAGTTATTATCTCAAAAATTCACTTTATTTATCCATGAAAATTGGAAACAAGAATAAAAGTGACTTGACTTTGTGATGTGACCATTTGAGCAACAGAATCCTCATCGAATATAAGTAATGTTGTTTGAGTCTAATTATGGTTCTCTACAACCAAGGTTTGTGAATTTTGCACTTATCCCAACTCAAACTTAATGTAAGTGTAACAACTAAGATTTAATCGTACCAGTATTGGTAAATTGGATTTTTTTTCCCATAACAAGGGAAATGTATAGGGTAAAATCTCTGTTCTATGCAATAGCTCACAAATCATATAGGAGAGGTCATTTGCACTAGACAAGCCTAATGCGATGAGCTCGACCAGAAAGCAAACCTCTTGCTTTCAGTGACAAGGGGTTTCGAACCTGAGACATCTAACATGGAAGTCACAAGTCCAAACTATTGAGCCACCCCGATAGGGGGTTGGTAAATCGGATATTTGCTTCCATTATGTTTTTATATTTTGCTAAGTTCACATTGATTTGTACTAATTCCCCACATCTGATCTAGATCTATCTCGTTCCTGTTCAGTATCATCAATTACCATAGTGTCACATCTACAGATTGGTGTGTTTGGAGGTCTACATAGGACATCCAAGCTAATATCCTTTTTGTATGTTTCTTAGAAACTTATCCTATGTAATCATTTCTGAAATTTGACCCTTTTTTTTTTGTTATACCCTGTCAATATTGTAATCCGCATGAAGGACTTGGTGAATTAGATGTCATTGTTTACGCGAATCAAGTATTGACGTTAGAACATTATTAGCAGTCTCATTTTTATATAAGCATGTGAATAGATTTGCAAGTGTGACCAGAGATGGTTGGAGTGCTAGTTATAGCCTTAACTAAGTTGATCTAAAGAGGTTGTTTCGGTTATTCTGTGAGATTCCACCAGGAACTTGACGATCTTTTGAGATTTGGAAAATGAAATAGGATAAGCAACTTGCTCATTCACGCCCCTATATAAGCAAGTCAGTGGGTTAGTAAGTGTGACCATAGATATTTTCCTTTTAGCACATTTTGACCTTGCTGTATAAGCTACTATTCATCAACTTTTATGCAGATTATATAATTGAAATCTGTTCAATTAGTGACTTCATGGTATTATTACAACTTTCTTAGTGTTCTCTCTTCATTTAAATCTCTCTGTGTATTTAGGAGTTGAAGTGTCTCAACTACGGACGGTTACAATCTTCTCTCGACAACAACAACGTACCAAGTGTGATCTCATAAGTGGGGTCTATGTAGGGTAGATGCAGATCTGTGTGGGGTAGAGAGGTGGTTTTCAGTAGACCCTCGGCACAGCGACACACTACCAAAAAGGCTAGAAAGAAAAATGTCAGCCGCAAGATGGCAAGATAAACACAACCAATGAAGCAACAAGTAACAGTAGAAAATGGAGTAAAAGAGATTACTGAAGTACTAAATAGCAACTTTACTAAATACTTTTCAACTTCTAAATACACACAGAGAGATTTAAAGGAAGAAGAGAGAACACTAAGAAAGCTGTAATAACACATTTAACAGATTTTCAAAAAAAACAAAAAGAAAAAGAACAACAAAGCACTAAATAGTATACTTCTAATAAGGAGAAGAGGAGACTAGCTCCCTGTCTCTCCCACCTAAAAGTTGCTGCAATATGCGGTTACCTACTAACTTTCTACCCTAGTCCTCAACCTCCGAACCTAGAGCCATGACCTCAGGAAGTTGATTGTGTCGTGTTTTCCCGAATCACCCCCCCCCCCTAGTTCTTCTTCGGCCTACCTCTACATTTCCTAGCATCCATTATGGCCAACCTCTCACACCTTCTCTTTGGTGCCTCCACACACCTCCTTGCTCAAATGCACACGGAGTGGAAGTTGTACGATCATGTGAAGATTTACTTGTTCTGAATGTGATCAAAGTTCTCATTTACTTTTTGAGGTTAGAACAGACAGGAATCAACATGACCCAGTAGGCATGCAAGTACGACAATGTTACCATGTAACATGTACTGCAGTAGCTGACTCGTCCATAGAATTTTGATCAGCATATTCACAATGGACATGGATCAATAGGTTTCATGGAAGAAAGTCAATAGTCATTGTAGGAGCCAACTTAAATGGTGGCCTAAGAGGAAACATGAGATTTCAGAGCAGTGAGAAGAAGTAATTGATTGAATTCAAGAGCTTCATTAATTGCTTAGGTTTAGTTTAATATAAATGCATTTCTGACTTATCTCTTTTGGCTATGAGGTTGACGGTTCTATACTTGAGAATATACAGTAAATTTAATTTTTGGGTTCTTATTTCAGGCTACTATCAACAGAGATGCAGAGTATAATTACTGTGTATATGAATCAGATGTTGCAACTGGCTTGGGTGTGGGTTCATTCTTATTTCTTTTAGCTAGTCAGCTCCTCATAATGTTTGCAAGTCGATGTTTATGCTGTGGGAGGGCACTGCGACCAGGAAAGTCTAGAGCATGGGCTATTGTCTTATTTATCACCTGCTGGTACGCTTCTTCCTAAGCATTGTTCATGATTTTCATTTTAGTGTTTGCTGGCCAGAGTAGAGACATAATGATTTCGCTGATGTGTTGTTGAATATGTGAGAAACAATATGTGTGGAATATTTCAGGGTCACCTTCTTTATTGCTGAAGTGTGCTTACTGGCGGCGTCCGTTAGGAATGCCTACCATACCAAGTATAGGACTTACTTGGCACAACATCCTCCCTCCTGTGAGGTTTTGAGAAAGGGAGTCTTTGGTGCTGGGGCTGCTTTTATTGTTTTCACTGGCATTGTCTCTGAACTTTTCTACGTCAGCTATTCCAAGGCCGATGAAGGATCCATTCCTCCAAGAATGGATGGTGGCATAAGGATGAACGCGTTCAGGTGAAGCCATTGTGGAGGAGGAGATTTTGATTGTACACTCACTACACTTTTGCATTGACCTTGATGTGTAGAATTACTTAGAATGTAATATTGGAATTTTGGTATACTTAAGAGATTCTGATCATATGTTGAGACTCGTGTGCATCCTTCATCATTGTCCCAAATTGCTGTACAATGTTTTGAAGAGAGTTTTTCTTGGGGCCTGATGAGGCAAAAAATTGATTGTCCACCTTATGATACTGAGATGATTCTAATGTTCTTGTTGCCATTTCATATTCTGTACTAGTAGCATATTCATTTTTCTCGACAATCGAGTCATCCCCGAGGGCTATTGGCTCACGGTTTGAAACTCGATGAATAATGGATCCGTCCCCTACCATCTTTCCCCACTTAGTTACTAGGCTTTTGTCTCTGGAAGCGTCTCAATTCATGATGTGCGCCTAACTCACAGATTTCCATATCTTATTTTTGTCCTTTACTCATTTACTCATTGGACAACTTTGTCTTCTTAGTTTATTTCCAAATTCATATAGAGCCTTCTTGTCAAGGCAAAGTTGCCAACTTTCACCATTAGCAAGTCCACCTATCAAATACTCAAAGTCCTTGTTCATATGCTTGACTTTTATATTAGAGCTCATCATCATCTTGAAGGGTTTACTTCTTTATTTTCCATTTTAAACATAATGTGTGTATTTCTGTATTGTTAATTTAAATGGGGGTTGAATTTAATTCCTCTGATAAAGAAGAATCATTGTCCACGTATACTTTCTCCTTTCACTTATATTCCCATTACGCAAATGTCCCACTAAGTTTATCCCCATTTTCCATGGCAGATAGAAAGGACAAATATGATTCAGTAGTTATATTAAATCAACGATAATAGATAGTTATGATAAGTGTCTTATAAATATTTTATTATTCAATTTAACCTAATCAATATATATTTTATGACCAAAATATATATGGCGGGACTAATTATAATGTACAAACAATTACTCATCGTTTAATAGATGATTAGAATTATGGAGATATTCGTAATGCAGGCATTAGTTATTTCATTTTCTTTTTCAAATAAAATATACACATATTAGTTAGTTACTAGTTATGCAGATTTCTAATTTACAAATCAAATTTTGTATTAATTTTATACATAAATAATTTATTTTCTAACTAACTATCAAATAACTTATATAAAAAATAATATTATTATAGACATAAATAAGTTGCTTCATTAGGAGGGATGCCCCAAAGATAAGTAGGGAACACATAAAAGAACTCCTAAACCACGTGAATGGACACTATAGAAGGTGGCTCAATATTGGTATCCCAAATATAAATTCGTTTTTAGCGATTCAAGAGCCTAATTTTCAAAGAATTTTGCAAGGATCAATGTGGTGAGCTCGAAATTGAAATTGGAGTCTTCTTTTGAGGTGAAATTACGAATTTAGCTCTTGGAAAACATATTCGAATGAAAATTTTGATTGCACGATTAACTCTAAAATATTGAGTTTGATCTATAACATGTTTTCATTTAGACTTCCGAGGCTTCCGAACTCTATCAAGTTAAAAAAAACCAAACACTAGTACAAGTAGGGGGCAAGAGGGAATGACTCCCTATCAAAGATGTAGGGGAGAAAAGAAGTCTTGGCAAGAATTATTGATGTAAAATAGATTTAGACATATATATCCACAAAAACGAATCTTCCATTCCATTCAATCACATCCAAATCATCCCACCACTAGCTAGCTGGAATAAGACCCCATCAATCTCTTCTATACTAAAACTAATGGGTACCTCTCAATATTCACACCCTTGTTGATCCAGATAGAAATAACATTTTTATCTGTTGAGATAATAGTAAAGTCTACGTATATTTTATCCTCTTTAAACTTCACTTGTAAAATTTCACTGGTATGTTATTATTATTGTTGTTGATGATCCATATGCATGGAGAAAATAAACCTAGTGACACTATAAATTTTTTTACAAAATTAATAACAATCGATTTTTTTTAGCAGCAATATATTTATTACCACAAAAATATTTAGCGACGATTGAGAATTTAGTGTCACTAAAACTTTAACAACATTTATATAGAGTATTGGTTATACGTATTCATCTTTATTATTGTTGCAAAATATAATATAACAGAATAGTTATATTATTGCCTTGTAGTGCTACACAACCTTTATGTACTTGTTTTCTCATTCACAATCAAAAGAGAAATAATGCAAACACAACATTATATAGCATGAAAGCTGATTATAGAAAGGGATATACATTTTTTGAGAAAAAAAAAAGGTCAACCATTAATACTAATTAACAAGACTTGACCATTAGCTTAAATTCATATCAAAACAAATCCTTTAACTAATCAATATACAAACATTATTTGTCTTGAGCATCCTCTAATTATGGTTTGATCTCTAAATCATCCCATGGTATATTGAGATCAGCTGCAGTACTCAACGTTTCGAATTCATTCCAATTCCAATAATTATTTGACATATTTTCATTTATAATAAGATCATAATTGCTTGTTTCTGGAACTTTCCATGGCTCATGAGAAAGAAGATCATTGCTGCTTGTAATCGGCATGACTGTAGTTATTGTTGAATCCTCCATTATTGTATCATCAAATTTCCCCATATATTCATAATTATAATAAACATTTGAAGATAATTGAGTATTAGTACTATAATTGGGAATTAATGAAAAATGTGAATTCCCATAATCTTGAGGAATTGATGCCAACTTTTGACTTGAAAATATGTCATATGATGATGAAGGTAGATTTTTGATATCTTCATCCATAGTACGAATAACAGTACTATTCCCCCTTATTGTAACACTTGGCATGGAACCATTGGTCGTAGTGATTAGTGGACACCTCTGATCGTTTACCTCTAACCTGATGTGTTTCCTTTCAACGGGATCAGTAGGCCTCGATCTTTTATTTTTTCGACCACCCCCTATCGGAACGTTACGAAGGGTGCCACCTTCAGTCCAATGCCTTTTACAACCTTTACAATAATGACGAGGTTGTGACTTGTTGTAATTGTTGTAGTAACAAAATTTGGTGTTGATTGAGTCACACCTTGGACATTTCAATGACTCCGATTTTGGTGGCGGCTGCCGCCTTATCGACGGTGGTGGTTCCGGTGGAGTATTCTGGCTGCTGGAGGTCCAGTCATCATCAATTGAAACCAACTTAGTACTCAACCCCATAAAAACAAAAGAAATCAACAATCTTGAAAATTTGAAAATATAATTCTAAGTATTTTTTGCCTTTGAATCTTGATGCAAGAAGTGAAATGAAGAGGTAGAGAATGGAGTATTATTATATCGTGAATTTGTTTTACTTTTTTTGAAAGAAAGAATATTATTTGAGGAAGGTGATGAGAAATGAGAATGTCTATCCCTAGGTGTTTTTTTATTTTAACAAAAAAAAATGTGTGTGTATATACTTGTGAAAGGGGTACTGCTCTATGGGGACTATCAATCTATCTGTAAAATAAAAATATAATATAATAAGATATATATTGTAATATTTATTTTTCTAGGTATATATGTATATCACTTGAGAGCAATAGTTGTATGGTTTTGATTGAGATTTGTGGGGTGTAGTCTTGGTGGCAATTATATTAAATTATGACTCTTAGGTTTCCTTTTAGCAGACAATCTATAACATCCCCTTCCATTATTGTTTTCTTTCATCTTATAATTATTTATTAATAAAAATATTAAAAATGCATCTGAACTTCAAGATAAATTATTAGTTTTATTTTTAAATTATTGACAATCTTAAAAATGTCTATTTACTTGATCAATTAAATTAAAATATACTTTTGATCTATCACAAATTAAAAACGTACATCCCTTCATTTGACTAGATTTTAGGGTGTATTTCACTCTTACAACAAGATCACGGACGTATTTAAGTTCAATTAGTCAAGTAGAGGGGTGTTTTTAATACTATTAATAGTTTAAGGATGAAACTAATAATTCGTGTCAAGTTTATGAGTGTTTTTAATACTTTTCTTTTATATATTTCAAATCGAATGTTACTTTCCTTTTTTTATCTTAATAAGTTTACATTACAACAAAAATAATTTTTAGTGACAATAAATATACACATTAATGAAGAACAGTGAAGTTCTTGCGGCATTAGTTAATTGTCATTAGATCCAATATTGCTACAAACAGGAAGAATGCTAATAATTGCTTCTAAAATACATATTTAGCGACAATTAATTAATTACAACAACAATAATAACATATTCAGTGGAACCCCATGAGTGAAATTTGGAGAGAATAAATTGTACGCAGATCACTACCTCATAGAAGTAGAGAGGTTGTTTCCTAGAAATTCTCATCTCAAAAACTCATAATGACATATAATTAATTGTCGCTAAAATTTTTCTTTTTGTACAGTGTTATGACGTTAAAATTTATGTACTGTTATGCAACAAAATGTATTTACATAATTAAATTACGAAAAAGGCTATTACAGATAAGTCTATTGTAAGCATGGATAAGTAGTCCAAAATAAATGGTAATTAGCTAGCTAGCTAGTGAGCATGTTGTAACATGTTAATTACAATGATTATTACACCTAATCCTTGTTCTAATATTAACTTTTTAGTTGGAAGGTGAAAGAAAACGGTAATTTAAAGTAATTTCAAACAAAAACACTTTTTTTTATCACAATTACTTTTTCTAATTCTAACTATAAGAAAAAATCCATGCATTTATCGACATCCAAATGTTTTGGATTCTAATATAATTGTATCTTGTTCACATCTTCTCTTCAAAATCTTATATATAATTATGATAAAAGTACATACATATAGAAAACAAAATAACATTTAACCTATATATATACTCCCTCCCTCCGGTGGTGGAGCCGAGATTATCAAGTAGTAATCATACAAACTAATCAAAGAGAATTTGATATCTATTATATACATATAAAAAATTATTTAAATTATATATAAATAGTATAATATGTCATAGAACCACCTGCCCAAAGGAGTAGCTCCGCTCTTGCCTCAATTCATCTTTACTTATCTACTATACTATTTTGGGATATTCAACAATATATTGGTTAGTTTATGAAAGAAATAGTTTTATATGTAGTTCCTAATTTACTTTTATCATTAATTATAGTTATTTTCCTATTATATTTTTAAAAATATTGTATTTATAATATTCAATGAGTGATTTGATAAAGTTAACCATATTATTTACTATTTAATTCTTGTGCTAAATCAATAAGGAAAAAATAAAAATAAACGGAAGAAATATATAATTTTCTTGAGAGAAAGTTTACTTTCATCATATAAAAATATAAACATGCTCCTAAGTGGAAGGTCAAGCAGGGGAGAACCACTATCCAGAAAGCAGATTTGATGGACTCAATAATTTTAGGTCGAATTCTATATTTTTAAAAATACTTTTAAAGAAGTAAATTTTTAAATTTTACCTTCGTCTCAAAGCAGGCGCGTAAATATACGCACCGTCGATAGTGGGAGTTTGGTAATCGAGAGGATTCTATATACTAAATTTGTATAAAAAGGAGGGGCCATCAGCCATGTTTGACATATGGATTATTGTGTTAGTGATTTGGTCAATTAATTAAAAGAAAAAAAAAAAGTAAAGGGAAACCAACAAAACAATAAACAGATCCAAGAAGATGCTTACAAGAGGGTACCACCGTCCTTTTTCTCTCAGATTCCCTTAAATTACAGACACAAAATTGTTTTTTTCAGTCAAGTTCATATCATTATTTTTAGTGAATAAAAGGGAATGGTCGGTTTGATAATGACTCCCTTTCTCAAATTCTAGTGCTATTAACAGGTCGAGATTTAGACGTAGAGTTTGGATAAATATACGCTTTTAGTAAAAAATACACGTGTGTAAAAAAGTATTTTCATTGTTTTATTTCAAATACTTTTACCTAGGCTGAGTGGCAATAGCACTGGCAAAGCCAATATTTACATCAAGAAATATTAAAATACAACGTATAATATAATTACATTGTAAATAAAACACAATAAATTTTAGAATTGGGGATTTGTTTAATCTCTAGGCTTTAAATCCCTAAATTATTTTTTTAAAGAATATTAAAGTCAAATAATTTATTTTAATTTAAGTTAATTCTAAAAATTAGAAGAAAAAAATGCTTGAGTTATTTAAAAAATAGAGTCAAAAAACATATCTTTAAAAAAAAATTGAAATGCTGAAAAACCTCAACTAGGTTTGAATTTCAAACATCTAAGGAGATATTTAGTAGCCCCTTAACCATTGAGTTGACTCTTTACCTTATGTCAAGAGGTGTTAAATTTAATACGTATAAATATAAAATCAAAATTTAATTTATCTACATAATATAATTTTTCGACAAAGGAGCCTAGACTAAATAGTAAACATAAAGATTAAAGAGAAGAAAAGAATATTGTATTAAACTAAATATATTCTTAATTAGTAGAATTGCTTATCTTGTGACCAGAAGCTCAAGATTAAGCTGTAAAAATAACTTTTGCAAAAATTCTATTTTCAGTAGTCATCCACACCTTAGCCGTG
>JAOTQJ010000049.1:16891170-16903074 GCA_025642045.1 Solanum sejunctum | reverse complement strand
TTACCGCTACCTCACAAAGGTAGAGAGGCTGTTTTGGGAACCCTCGTCTCAAAAACCAATAAGCAGAATAAACTAGATATGGAAAAAAGAAAAAGGGAAAGAAAAAGAAATAGAAAGAACGACTATAACAAAAAGCACATGATAGTGTGTAAATATGATAAAATTAACATATATAAGACAGATCATGCCAACACAAGATATAAAGACACGACTAATCCTACTACCCTACTATACCCCAGGGCCAGACATCAACCTGACCCTACTAATCTATTAGCGTGCTATTCTAATTCGCGACCTCCACTCCTTTTTATCTAAGGTCATGTCCTTAGTGAAATTAAGTTTCACCATATCTTGTATGACCACTTCCGCCAATACTTCTTCGGTCTGCCTATACTCCTCCATGTAACTCCAAAATCCAACCTCTCGCACCTCCTAACAGGAACATCGATACTTCTTCTCTGCACATATTCAAACCATCGTAGTCTCGCTTCCCTCATGTTGTCAGCCACAGGGGCCACCTCTAGCTTCTCCCGAATGGTCTCATATGAAAATTTACTACTAAAAACAGAAGGCTATAACCAGTACCACTTCACTTATCATTTGCTCATATCATTTGCAAAACGGGAGATCAATAATCACATCACCTCTTACAGTTTGAACCAAAAGGACGTAATTGTATCAAAAGACTCCAACGATCCTACGTAATTGTATCAAAAGACTCCAATGATCCTTACCTGATCTGTACCTTTAAAATTTAGATCATGTCGAATTGATCTCTAGATCCCTATCTGACACTCCCACCCGAGTCCGAACAATATAGGATTAAGTACAAATATAATTATAGGAACAAAAGAATTTGGGGAACTACAATTAATGAAATATGGGATTCTAAAACATGTACAGCAAGTTCAAATGATTTGAGATGTTGACTATCTGCTTGTGTGGAGATCCAAATCTTAGTTTCTAATTAGGACTTAGTACTTTTTCTTATGCCAAATTTCTAGGTTTCTATTTTAAACAATAAGAAGTTCCTACTTGTTCAAAAATCAATACAAAGTTTATTATATTATTCCTATATTATTGTTTAGTACCCTTTCTTTCAAGATAGTGCCTATGAGCAATAAGATGTATATGCCTTAGTGCCTGCACAGTGAAGTGTGAAGCCAAGTTTGAACCTAATTTTGGGGTTTAGGCACCTCAATCGAGCACTTAACAACACTTTACGATGATGATTTTTTTAAATTTTTCATTTGTTGTCTGGTACCAGCATTAGAGCCCAACTAATCCGCATTCGCGTCATTTCGGGCCCATTTGGGGGAAGCACTCCCCACCAAGAATTTTTCCATACACAGGTCTCGAACCCAAGACCTCTAGTTAAAGGAAGGAGCAGCACATCCACTGCAGCACATCTTTTGGTGGTAATAATGATAATATTTATCTTGTGGAAGTATTTAATCTTAGTCTCAATCAAATATACTAACATTTTATTAATTCCTTAATATTACTATTAAATACTCACTAATTAGGAAGAAGATTTTTAAAAAAAAAACGAAAGAAAACTACAAAGAAAAAGAATGTTACCCCATTTTTAGTTTGTCTATTTTTTCTTTACATGTGTGTTAATTGGTCTTTGAGGACTTCTATAAAACTAAATTTGGCTGGAAAAAGATATATCACTAAATTTGTAACAAACATAGTGAAAGAATACTCTAGCTCCTACTATTGCTCTATTTTATGTCCAAATAAGAGGGAAAATTTTTTATTCTAGATGAAGATTGCAAAATGGGTCGTCTATCTTTGCCCATACTCTATGTAGCTGAAAGTGGATTGTGATCAAGACCTAGAAACAAAAGAGTTTATCCTTGTTTTTATTGGACCATATTGAGATGCATTCTACATCCCTTTATCTTCCTCTTTCTTCATCTCTATAGCTTCTTTTTACTTCATCAAAGATGTATCACCGTGAAAACCAATATTGTCTACGAACAACTCAGTCATTTCAGACCCAAACAAGAACAAAACTCAATCATTTTCCCCAATGAGTTGACTCAGTCATCTACAACAGTTTCTTTAAACTCTCTGCTTCTTCCCCGCAGTTTAACTCGGTTTGCTTCAATTTGTCCTGCTATATGAAGCAAACAATATTGAAGAAATCTAAAACAGAGATAAAAATGAAGGTATGCTATTCCGGTTCTTCATATCTCTACTTTTTGTTTTCTTGAGATATCAAAATCTCAAAAAAAAAAACTCTCTAATGGACACATGGATTTGGTCAAAGCATCCAATCTCTATTTACCGGATCTGACATGAATCCCACACACTAACCCATGTCAATGTCGTGTTGACCCAGGTACAGAGGCAAAAGTTCTGAGTCCGAGCAACATAGACTTAATCATATACTCGCAGTGAAAGCAAATAAGAAAATAAAAAGGAGCCCATTCGTTGTTGCCAATTTAGACGCTGCTCTCCACGAAAAAGTTCATGTTCCTTAGGCATGTATTTCTTTCTTGCATTATGTCTGTGTGTACGGATTGCTCTTTTTAATTACTTTGCACCCTTGTTCAGTGAAGCACACACTTTATAGTCTATTGTACTTGTAGCCCCATCAGATTTGACACAAGCCATCATGTTAAAGACGCTACATCCTGAACATCTTTGTAGGGACCACAATGGTGAAAGAAGTTTCCATGAACATATTCTATACATCCTACAATGACAACATAATCTACTTACCTACAACTATGAACAAGTAGAATATGAAACCCATGAACAATGAACGCCACACATGTAAGTCGCATGGGTTTCTCATTATTTTCATTCCCATCATTCCCAATTGAGGAAACTTATTTCCTGATTCTAATAAGTAGATTTCATACTACATCCAAAATTGGCTCCTTCTCCTCTTATCTTGTTCACCCGACAAATAAAACATGATAAGTTCTTACACTACAGTGTCCAAACTACCACAATCACTGGACTTCAACTGACTCAGCTCAATCTTTTTACACCAAAAGCGCCTAACAATTTCAAGCTAAGAAGCTGCACAACATGAAAACCGTGGTAATATCGATCTATAACACAAATACCTGAAAACATTCACATGGAAAAGACCTACTTCCATAAGAAAATAAATCATCAACAACACTAAGTAAATTATTCAAACCGTATACATAAAATTAAGGATAAGCAGAAAGCACCTTCTGAGGATCGGAATTTTCCTTAAAGCCATCCTCAGCGCCGCCGTTTCCGTCTTGCGCAGCGTTATCACTGTCTTCTCCATTTGCGACCTTCGACGCCGCCTTGTTCTTCTTCTGCTTCCTGCGCCTACGGCGTCGCTCGCTTTCCTTCGATTTCTTAGAGGCGGCGTTAGGGTTTTGAGGTCTCAAATCGCCTTTTGGATAACCAATTGCTTCTGTTACTCCGTTTGCTACTTCAACCGGCATACTATTCCGGCCGTTTGAAGTTAATGTTGATTTTCAGTAGTGATACTTTTTCCGGTGGAGTTGTACGAGAAAGGGAAGAGAAGGAAATATGGAGGGAGCATGAAAAGGAAGAAGAAAGCGAACGAGAAAATATCAAATTAGTTGTAAGTGATCGTTCGGCTGATTGGGCTGAACCGGTTTGTGTGGCCTTGGGCTTATGTAATTGTTCACACACATGCAAAGTGCCAAAAAATAAAGGAAAAATTAGGCGATATGCAAATATATATTAATTAATTAGCTAATATAATTATAATTAAATTAATTATGAATCACAATAAATATTTATCTATAATTATAATTTAAATTTTATATAATTTATACGATTTACACAAACGTCATGCACGATTATATAAAAATTGTGCACAAATCAAATTGTATAGTAAAATATACAAACACCAATTATATAAGTGTTGTGCGTGAATATACAAACTTTATATAAAAACTGCAAATTGTATAACAAATTATATAACCGTATACAAATATTATGCAAATTATACAATATTTACAGTCTCAATTTTTTTTGGGCCTCCACTTTCTCCCAAAGATATATATATTGTTAAAAAGAAGTTACATATATTGATATTTTTTAAAAGAATTTATTGATAAAAATGTAATAATTTTTTATCTCATTTTATATAGTAATTGTTGTAATAATTGAGAAATGAATTAGTGTCAATTTAGTTAATTTTACATCCTTTTTTGTGTAGCTATACTCTGAAGATTATCATGGACTAACATTATCATTCTTATATTTACTTTTTTATTCCCCTCTTATTAAATATTCTAACATCTCTCAAACTGTTAAACTTTTTATATTATGCAAAATCTATTATTGTATATTTATATAAAAAAAGTTAAATTTATTTTTTGACGTCTTCTTCAAATTTCAAGCATTAAAACCAATCAAATTCATTATATCAACATATCAAATTCAGCGGAACAATATTTTGATATCATTGTATAAATATTTTAAATTTTTTAGTCAACATTTATCATTCTACCTTTATATTATATTCATATTTTTAATTAAAAATTCACCTTTTATATTCTTACTTTATAATATTCATATATATTTCACCTCTTCATATCTTATTTATAGTATTATATTGAATATATTATAATTATTTAATTTATAAATATTAATCAAAATGAAATAAGACTTGTTCTTTAAATTTGACTTTAGACCTTCAAATTTGTTGGGAAGATTCTCACAACAGTACAATCATATGAGAAAACTAGCTACTTTTATAGGTGAAAATAAGAGAGGAAAACTTGAAACAACACAAAATCAAGGCACCAAGAGAGGCAAGAGTACACATATTTATTGATTTAATTAATAAAAATATTTAATCAAGTGAAAGACAAATGGAAATAGTAAGTACTTCAAATGACACCCGCGTAGAAAAGCAAAACAATTATATCCAACAACAACCACCCCCCCACCCCCCAAAAAAAAAAAATCTCCAGACAAGATTTAAGGCAATCAAATGTAATAATATTTGGTAATAACACAAGTTTGGTAATGTCCATTTTTCTTTTTTTTTTTTTTGGTTTTGTTTTATTTGGTAAGAGAAAATTCCCATCCAAGTCATAACTGTTGTTGTTTCTTTTTTCGTTCTTGGTGCCCTCATAGCCAATAGGATGATGTTTTAACATCATAGTACATTTAGGAAAATTATCTTTGACCCTCCAAAGCTGGAGTGTCAGACTCACATTTATTTCTGAATTCTTGATTCCTCAGATCTAGGAATAGTCTTTCCAACACCTGAGAAAGAAGAAGGAAACTGCAGATCCCTGACTTTCTCTTTGTTCATATGATATGAAACAAGGAGAAAAGTTAGCACAAAACCCCAGAAGGAAAAGACTTTTTTTTTGATTGACTAGTGTGTAGAGAGGGATTTAGATATAGAAAACATACAGAGGAGATGGGTATCCAAGAAAATGGGACTGGGGGTGTTCTGAAGTACAAGAGAATGGATTCTGATGCAGTGGAAGAGGATGCTTCTGTATTATGTGAAGAGAAAAGAAATGACATGAACAACAGAAAATATGTTTTGGCTTGTGCCATCTTTGCCTCACTTAATTCTGTGCTTCTTGGATATGGTTGGTATATTATCTGTTCCTCCCATCTTTATATTAATCCTCTTTGCTTTACCATTGGTTTGTCTTTTTGATATATGTTTAAAAGGCATTGACTTAGAGACAAGATTCATCTATGTTGTGGATTAGGATTCTGTTTGAGCTATGATAAGTTAGGAAATGAATCTTTTGCTTTTTGTAGATTAGGATTCTGTTCTGCATCATATACTGATTCTTAAGGTTAAAGGATACTGGATTATAATGTCTGCTGTTGTGGAGAGTTTAGTGATTTTGTCCACTTCTAAAATCTACCTCTAAAAGAACCTTATAAATAGCCAAGACCTCCTTCTGAGCTCTGCTTTTGGCCTATACCTCAGTGCTTTAGCTGGTATGTGTTGCAATTCAAAGGTAACATCTGATAGGAACTATTCCATTTGCAGATGTTGGTGTTATGAGTGGAGCTATTATATTCATTCAGCAAGACTTGAATATTACTGAAATACAAGAAGAAGCTCTTGTTGGAATCTTGAGCATAATTTCACTTTTGGGAAGTTTAGCAGGAGGAAAAACTTCAGATGCCATCGGCAGGAAGTGGACCATGGGTTTTGCAGCCATTGTGTTTCAATCTGGAGCTCTTATAATGGCTCTTGCTCCTGACTTCAAGGTGTTAATGATTGGCAGGTTATTAGCTGGAATTGGTATTGGTTTTGGAGTTATGATTGCACCTGTTTATATCGCTGAGATATCACCCACAGTTGCTAGAGGGTCTTTCACTTCCTTCCCTGAGATATTCATCAATCTAGGAATTCTTTTAGGTTATGTTTCGAATTATGCTTTTTCTGGTTTATCCCCTCATATAAATTGGAGAGTCATGCAAGGTGTGGGGATTCTCCCCTCAGTTTTTATTGGTATCGCGCTATTTGTCATTCCAGAATCTCCAAGGTGGTTGGTGATGAAAAATCGGATAGATGAAGCAAGGTTAGTGCTACTAAAAACTATTGAAAATGCAAATGAAGTAGAAGAGAGGCTAGCAGAAATTCAGCAAGCTGCAGGGCATGCTAATGCTGAGAAGTATGAAGAGAAAGCAGTGTGGCGTGAACTGCTAAATCCTTCACCTGGAGTTCGAAGAATGCTGATAACAGGTTGTGGTATTCAGTGCTTTCAGCAAGTCACAGGTATAGATGCAACTGTGTATTACAGTCCAACAATTTTCAAGGATGCAGGAATTAAGGGTAACACTCAGCTCCTAGCTGCAACTGTTGCTGTTGGATTCACAAAAACAATATTCATTTTGATAGCGATATTTCTTATTGACAAAGTTGGTAGGAAACCTTTGTTGTATGTCAGCACAGTTGGTATGACTACTTGTCTGTTTGGCCTTGGCCTCACACTTTCTTTACTGGGGAATGGTTCAGTTGGTATCAAGTTGGCAATTTTATGTGTATGTGGAAATGTGGCGTTCTTTTCCGTGGGTATTGGACCAATTTGTTGGGTCTTGACATCTGAAATCTTCCCTCTAAGACTTCGAGCCCAAGCATCAGCTCTTGGTGCAGTAGGGAGCAGGGTTAGTAGTGGTGTGGTTGCTATGTCTTTCCTCTCTGTTTCTCGTATGATTACAGTAGGAGGAACATTTTTTGTGTTTGCAGCTATATCAGCTCTTTCTGTTGCCTTTGTTTACAAATATGTTCCAGAAACAAAGGGGAAATCATTGGAAGAAATCGAAATGATGTTCCAGAATGACAAACCACAACAAGGTGGTGAATTGGAGCTTGAAGATGTCAAACATCTAATGCAGACACAATGAAAGGGCATGTCATATCACAGTTTTAGCAGCAGCCAAAAGAGAGTTGGCATTTGCTCTTGAGACATTTGATTTGCCAGCTTCATAAATCTGTGAACTGTCTAGAGTCAATTGCATTACACAATAATATAATCTTATATACAAAACAAAAACTTTATATAGCTTGTATCTTGATGACATTGATATTCGATATCTAGAAACTTCAGAAGTAATAGGTAGATTTTCTTCTTCATCCCTCTTTCTTTTTCCTTTTCTCTAAGAACAACAGAGCAGTGATGGTGAACATCTGTATATATGGCTCCACTTGATAGATATTCCACTGCTTTTACTGGACCATTATTTCCTTCTGTGTCCATGGCATTATCCTGAGTCGGAATGGATAAAATCGACACTTGATCGGGCACCCCATTTCTCCGTCCCACTTAAAATGCCAAACTTTTGTATACGACAGGGTTCAAACGTTTGACAAAGTGCATAATCCATGTATCACGCGCTACACTCTTATCACTAGATCAATGCCCTGGGTGGTAGTTTATGGTTACCTTTTTCATCTTTTCGTTTTGTTCTTTTCTAAGCCTTTAACAAAAGTTGCAGAAATCAGAAGGTTCTGTCATGTGTAGGATGAATAACTGTAAATGAATAAGAGTTGTTAAATGCTAATAGCAAGTCAAACTTTTTGGTCAGTCTTCAATGGAATGAGAATTAAATGATATGCCTCCTTTTTCCATCCATAATGCACATCCTCTTCTAAGGTATGTAGAGAATGACATCTAGCAATTATTTTGAGCATTCTGGTGAAACTGAGTTGGGGGTACACCAAACAGATAGACCTGAAAGTGAAAGCTCTTAAAAGACCACATGCACTACATAGTGCAGAAAACAAAGAAAAGGACTGGTCATCAAAGTTTCACCAGCTATGCATTAATTACCTTTTTTGGTCCTGTAAGTTGGGTAATTTCTAGACTTTGTCACTCCAAATATATTAATCAGCAATGCAACTGGAGAAAGTGAATGAAAAAACAGATAAAAGATGAAAACAGATTGACCCAAGTGTGGCGCAGTATCTACTCAAAAGACAGCAACCATGTGCAGCATATGCATTTCCTAAGAAACTTAACAAATACTGCTTCAAATCCCAAGAGCAAGCTTAGGGAAATTAGATATTGGTTGATCTTATTTACATGTTTTTTGGGGGGTGGGGGGGGGCCGGGAGGTTGAAAGCAGAGAATACAGGATCACCACCTCTATCCTCCACCCACCCACCAAAAGGGTGAATACAATAGAAGACAAGAATCAAAGTGTCAAACATATGAGAAACATGCAATCACACAGAATCATTCTCCTGGCCTCTTTAGACAATCTTGGTTTAATGACATTATTCTAAGGACAATATGAAGATCAATACAGGATACAGATTTGGTTATAACGAAGATAGATAATTAGTGAAGGAAAATTTGAAGGGGCTGAAGATTCAATATGTTTGGTTGTCATTTTACTTTACTTAACAGATAGGAAGAGAGATGAAGGAAATTTCCAAATATTCTTCATCATAATCCTGTTTCAGGTCAACAAGATATTTGTGCACCAAGTAAGGACATATCATTAAAGGTGGTTAGATCACAACATGCCCATGACTTTTCTGCATTCACACAGAACTAACCAGATAGAATTATGAATTATGAGTGTTAGTAGGGTAGCTTCTGAATAATTCTTAGACTAATTCCATCAGAAGCTTACTGGCCTAATATCATACAGGCGGCACCCTGTCTCCTACAGATTTAGAGGGAAACATTTTCATTTCCTTCCGTCAAGCTAGCATAATTTCATGAACAACAATATGAACAAACTCTGGACTAAAACTAAAGTAAGCGCACAAGCTGATCAGTAGTAGCACAAATATTTATTCAATGGATAAGCCAACAGCATCAGATTACATATAGTGGTCCTGAATCAATTCACCAGTTGATAGCCGCCCGGTCAACTACCTCGTAACTTTGTATTAAAGAAAACTTGGGTTTATGCCAGAGCAAAACAAAAAACTCAAAATATTTATCCAGTTAGATCGTGGGGCCAAGAGCATATCAGAGGATGGAAACTTAGTAATAATTCTGCTGTTCTATCTTTGTATAATTTGTTCAATCACAGAGACGATGAAGTAGAATACATGGATCCTGCTTTATTTCTGTACGACGTAATGTTCTTCAAGACAACCTATGTAATGAACTTAGGTGGTCCATTATCCAACAACAATTAATGAAGAATAAAACACATTGAAGCTGATTTTCCCTGGTGTATACTTACAACTTTGACAAGTAAGAACTGCAGAAAACACAACAATCTAACATTATATGTTGAATTATGCTTCCTTCTTCAACCTCAAGCTCTCTACTCTGCTTGTTCCAAAGATGCAGTGCCAAACTTCCACTCTGAATCTTGTGGAGTTTCAAGAGCAACCATTTCGACTGAGTCTCGTTCCTCGGCGCAAGAAAGAGACTACCAATCCTATTCCAATCAACTGGATAAAAAGCCATTGGGGGCAAAACAGTGAAATTGTATCCATCTCTTCCACTTACCCTTGACACAACCCTTGAAACCAAATAAGGGCCATTATGACCCCATTTGTTCCCATCAAATGTAAGAGCAAATTCTTCAATGAACTTGTACAACAAAGGATGCCTCTTATCAAAAATCATGACAGCATTATTTAACCTGCTCCAGTTTCTTGTTTCAACATCAATAGTTTGAGCCCCAATAACATTCCTTAGCTTCCCAAAACTCTTCAACACTATAACATCAGTATCTAAATAAATCCCACCAAACTTATACAGTAAACCAAGTCTTAGCAAATTTGAGAGGTTTTGACCTAAAGAAACTTCCCCTGGGTCTATATTACCCTTCATTAAACTATCAACCCAGGCTTGAGCAATAGTATTTTTAAACAAGTAAACAAAATCAGGTGAAATTGCAGTTACCCTAAATCCTTTATCCAAGAAAGGGTTTAAAACTTGCCTTCCTCTTGGAGAATCCATTGAAGTGGACATAATGACCAAACAGCCATTTGGGTGTGCCGTGAACAAACTCTCCACAGCAAACCGTTCCCTTTCACCAAAAGACTCAATGGAAGAAAGCCAAGTCATGAAAAATCGAAACTTACAGGAAGAATTGGAAGATTTAGAACCAAAAAACTCCTTCATTCTCATTGAGAACACATTGATTCTTGCCCCTGAAGGAAGAACTTTCACCAAAGGCTTCTTCTTTCTCCTTCTTCTAGGTGGATAAGCCACAGAATTATATGTAAAACCCATCAAGTTTGGATTTTTTCGGGAAATTGTCAACTGGGTGTTTGGTTTTACAAGTGGGGTTTCTTCTTTTACTGCATATATCACAGAAGATGAGAGTTTAGCTGAAGATGATACAGACACCAACTTTCTTGATTTTCTGGCGACATTTTCAGTTAAAAAGCTTGAAAGTTCCGGCGAGGAGTTAGCCGGAACAGGGACTTGAACATAAAACACAGTGGAACTATTGTAAGCTAAGAGAAAAAGGAGAAAACAAGAAATAATGACATATAAAGACCTCCTTTTAACAGTATTACAAATGACACTATCCATGATCTTTCTTTGAAATTAAAATGTCTCCTTTTTCATAGTTGGTGTCTGAAGAATTTTTCAGCAGTGAGAAAGAAATGAAGGTGAGAGTAGAGGAAGTTGAAGAGCATTTTTTCAGTGATGGAGGCGGCAAAAAAAGTGCAGGAAAATTGAAAAGATGTGTTTTTTGATAGTGTTTGCTGTGTAGTGTTGTTCTTTTCTTTTTGGAAATTCTCAGAAGCAAAAAGATTAGCACAACATAAAAGAACTCTTGGATTTTGAGCCTGTTTTTGTAGTTTTGTGGAGCAAGGAGGGAAAGGGAATGAGAATTAAATGTAATAGAGTTGATTGATTGGGCTATCAAGCTAGTAGCTTTATGCAGAACAAAGTCTCTATTGCATTGGTTCATAGATCATTTTTGGTGATAAAGAATAATATTAAATAGAATATGTTAATAATATTTATATTAATAATATATGTATCAATAATATTTTTATTAATTATATATAAAATATTTTTATGTTCATTCTCTTCATCTTAAATTAATTAAATTTTGAATTTTTTTAATGTTTAAAATAGTTAAATTATTCAAAATTCAAGAAGAATGTTTAAAATCCTCTTTATATTTGTCTTTTTATTTGTTGAAGTTTTATATTTTTAGGAGACAAATTACACTATATATTTATGATTTCACAAAGGGCAACAACAACATACCCAGTGTAATCCCACAAGTGGGGTCTGGAGATTTCACAAAGGGCAATAGTGAAAAATATGATGTAAATTTTATCTTTGAATATTTTTCTTAATATGTGCATTACCTCACAAATTCAATTAAAATGGGACAGAAAGAGTATTTAATTTCATGCACTAAAAATAACATGTATTGTATAAAAAAAATTATTTAAAAAAAATATCCTTTACAATTCTGGTAAAAAAAATGTAAAAATATTTTTGA
>JAOTQJ010000049.1:16858027-16870672 GCA_025642045.1 Solanum sejunctum | reverse complement strand
TGATCTACATAACAGCAACAATTCCATAATGAATGTTCCAAATAAGGATAAGCAAACATCAATAATCAAGAACAAACTACAGACAACTCCCAACAAATTATCAGTCACTCTCTCAATGTTCAATAACTGCCAAAATACAGTGAAAGCTAAATAGTCGCAAAAGCTGATCAAGTAAAGCCTGCAGAACACGAAACTTTAAGCATAAGTTAAAAGAAAATATTTACCTGTTGCGGCCATCCTTCTCCACCAAATTGACAAGCAAACCCAAAATAGCAACAAGAAAATCTAGCTCCTGATCACTGAGATGGACATCACTATCAGATCCAACACTTGATTGTGATAACCCATTATGATCCAAATGCAAGCTGAAGGACGGAAAGTGGCTGGCGATCAAAGCAGATAAAGCTTCCAGTCCACCACTGGCAGCAATTTGCTGACAGCCCACCGGGTTGTCATTTGTCAGGTTCATCAAGACCTGTCATTTGATTGAATATGTATTAAGAGACTTGCATGTCAAGAGATTGCACAAAAGTTTGAGCAATCCTGCAAATAAAATGAGAAGTAATGGCTCCAAGGTTGTCCAACAAACATTGACTTGTACAACTATATCATTACAACATAAAGCAATGTGTTTCCATAATCAACAATCAGGAGAACCATAGAGAATGGAGGAATGGCCTGTCATGCTTCATTATGGCATAATCAACAAACGGAAGAACCAAAAATGGCCTTATAGCATACATAATACCTAAATTATTAACATTAAGCGAGGCAAATCACCTTAACAGCTGTGAGAAGGCAATCTGCCAGAAGGGTCAACATTTCGTCATCTGCAACAGAAGAACAAGAGGTCTGACCAGATTGATTGTTCTCCTTGCTACTTGACTCTGGTTTGTTCTCCTGGCAACTTGACTCTTGCTGGCTTCGCACAATAAGAGATTGGTATTCATCATCACATTCAAAAAGTGCCGTCCGGCTAATTTGAGTTTGAGGCACCTTTTGCTTAGTAGACATTAAATCCCATCGAGAAGGTTCAAAATCATCATCAAATGCAAAGGGATCTTGACTCTCTTCCAAAAGTTCAAGTCTCTTATCTCCATTACTTCTTTGACTATCACCAATCAAAAAATTCACTTTTGATGAATTCTTGTTGACCCCAAAACTGAAGTCCTCAGAGGTTCCACTACATGACCCAGACTTGGAAGATTCAATCCTCAATTTCAGCTGCCAAGAATCACTGGCGGAAGTGTTAGCGAATTCTAAATTAGATGTGGATGAACCAATCTGATCAGTTTGAGTTTCATCTAAGTTCTTCTGGAAACAGGAACCTTCACTTGTATAGCATGTTGTAGAAGAATCAATGCACACAATCTGACAACTTCCATCTACAAGTTCAAAAAAAAGAAATTATTCAACATCTAATCTAATTAAGGTTTCATAGGCTAATAAAAAGATCAGAGAGGAATTTTCTGTTTGATTGGTAGCTCTTCCACCACATTTCCAGCAAGTCTAGAATTCAAATTGAATAGTAATATTTATCCAATGGAATTAAAGACCTTTATACAACCCCTCACTCAGAAGAGAAACTTCCATGGCCATAGGGTGTTTAATACTTTAATCAAGCTTTTCCTAGCCAAAATGCCAAATGGTAGCAGTAAATTGCTTTTAGAATAGTTAAAAAAGTTAAAAAGAGTTGGACTGATATCCCTACTATTGGCATTTAGTACTGTCTTTGATATGACCATCAAAATTGATATGCTTAGCATTCAATAATATTGGGGGGACAAGTAAGAAATATCAAAATAGCCGTACTTCATTTTTTTTTTCTGGTCAGAAAAATTCCAAATCCTTCTGATAAACTTCAATTGATTTTCATGTGGAGTCTACTCTGTAAATGAATTCCGTCTCTAATAAAGATGCATCTTTAAACTATCAAAAACCCAATTAATAAGATCGGGATGCAGAGTGACCTTTACTGGACCTCGAGGTGACAAACTTCAATTGATTTTCACTGTAGAAACTACTCTGTAAATGAATTCCATCTCTAAAAAAAACTCATCTTTAAACTATCAAAAAACCGATTAAAACCACAAATTGATCCATCAAACCACAAACTCTAAAACCTATTCTTACTTTAGTTGTTTCTTGCATGGTAATTTAGCATTCCACATTCATGGGTGAGAGAATCCAGAGAAGAGGAAAAGAATGTGGGGAGGAAAATTTCTGTGTGAATAGAACTTTGCGCTTCTAGGAGCAACACCATAACTTTCCTTCTTGACCTCGCAAGCTACAATCAGCGCAATTGATTCACATGCAGTGCTTCATTGATATGGGAACAAAAGTTCATCCAGGGTATGTTAAGTCAATTAAACCATCCCCCCACACCCACAGAAAACAAATCCTACCTACTCCATTTCTTTTATGGATATGAAAAAGAAACACCCTTGTTTTTTTGTTTTTGTTTGTGTTTTTTGGGATGAAGAACAGCCATGTTGTTGTCAAGTAGTTTAACTTTTAGCTGGAACTTTAAACAAAGAAAAAGATGATGCCATCAATGTGCAGACCAGGAACACTCCAATTCCTCTTTTTGTGAGAGAAAATTAACAGCTTACCTTTCTTGTCTGATAGTGAACGTAATTCTGAAGCACGAGCGGTTCCATCTGAAAGGTTACAGACTTTTCCATCATTTGGACTTCCCACAGAAGTTCTATGCAGGCAAGCCCCTAAATTCAAACAATACACAGGAAGCATCATAAGCCAAGGGACAAAAAAATTGCAATATGAAAATGATTAAAGGAAGACAAAAAACATAAGAGTCATATTTTTATTTTTATTTTTTGGATGAAGAGATAAGAGGCAATAGTACCTGAGAGAATCTTAATCACACTTAAGATTAGCTTTGTGAAAGACCTTGGGGAGTTCAGACTATCAAATTTTCCTTTCATTTGAAGCAAATGATTCTGAAACAAAATCAGTAGTAAACTCGAGAAGATTTCAAGGATACAGAAAGGCAGTCTACTACGGGGAGTATATTGATGTTACCTGATTGTCCATACTAAGAAAGGTAGCATTTTCCATGATCTTCAAACATTTTAAGAGTAGCACCAGACTTTCTACAGCAGCATTACCTTTAGAATCTAAGATAGACTCTGAGCTTTGCTCTGACCACCCCTGCAGAGGAACTGATGTCAGGGCAACTGTTCCACATAATTGACATTTTCCACAAAGGAAAACAATCGTGTTGAGAACAATACTCACTTTCCACTACCACCTAAAAGCTCACAGATTACATCAAAATATTCTTCTAAATTTCCGATTATTGATTACAGCATGAGTTAAGACGAAAGACGGATAGCTCAAATAACAATCTTGAAGTCACATATATTGCATTTGTGCACCAAAAGATCTAGATAAATGTCAAAATCCATGTGCTCATAATCACAATCTGAAACCTTCAGGACAAAAACAAAGGATATGAAGGGGTTGATAGGGAGAACAAGTCATCATGCTCTTCTAATTCAAAATGGTCATGTTACCACTCTAACTCAGAGCTAAAATATAAGAGGAATATTATTGTTGTCTCTTAAAATGCTGCAAATTTATGAGACTCGTTTCTGGTAACAACACAGAAAATAGTATACGGGCTCAGACCTCCAAAACAGAATGACAACTCCTTGCCACCTCAAAGACTGCATCAAGTCCTCCAAGCTCTCTCAGCTTTTCTTTGAAGTTTCCCCCACTTCTCCGCACAGCACCAGAAGTATCTGAGTGAATACAGAGGAGGAAAAAGAATTATGTTATATTATGCAAAAATGGTCAAATATAGATCAATCACGGTCAAGGTAGCCTCAGTATCCATATGATTTCTTAAAAATGATTCAATTGAAAGCCACTAGTAGTAAGACTGGCAAAAAACATGGGTTTAACAGTACCCACCCTAAAAGATTCTAGAACCTTATAAGACAAATTTCCAGGATCAAAAAAATAGTCGATGTGAAGTTTTTAAAGCACGAGCATCTAAAAGCAACATCCACTAAATAACACAAATGAAGATTAAGGAAATAACCAGGAAAGCATCATATAAGTTGTAATAAAATATAAAAGTAAAGCACAGTGCTAAGCTTAGGTCTTCTATTTTCTGACTTTTACCTCTTAGCAGGAGACATAGGTAACAACCAAAATGTAATCTCAAGAAGTTAAAGCATAGCAAGCTACCGAGATTAACTTCCAATCACAATACCAAAATTGCAACCAACTCACCCATCCTTTAGGATAAATATATATTAAATATCCTTCACTGTTCCAGTGCAGGAGAAGAAAAGACGGATCGAACAAAGAAATATTATCCCTCAAAGGACCAATTTAAGTACCAACAAACCTTCAATAGAAATAGTAGACAAGCAAGCTTTTGCCATTGTCAGTAAACCAATCCATTTTGGGTTTAATTCTGGTCTGTCATGTCCATCATTTCCATCATTTGGCTTTATTTCCTTGCAAGAAATAAGAACTTCCTGCACCTTGTGGGTTATTGAAGAGGAAGTAGAATCTAGCCCTTTTACAGAATCTTGAGACACATCAGCATCTAAGCGCATTGCCAAAAGTTTGCTCCCAATAGTTGGAGGCTTTGCTATGGAAGCAGGAGCAGCAACTGGTCTTAACAATTTTATAAGAAAGCGAATGCAACTGGGTGAATCAAGAAGATGGTCGTCTCCTCCCTGGGAAAAAAATTGGAAGATCAAAATCAGAAGGAACGGAGAAGTTCAAAGATAATTTATATAGATGATAAGATGGTAAATGGCATTGTGTTGATCAAAAGTTGCAACTACAAACAATAACGAAAGTTAACATGGAGGAAGAAAGTTTTATGAACTTTAAAATATTTAAAGTACAATATTACATCAATTGATGCAGGAGCATCCACTATACCATGGTTTGCAATCCACCAAAAAGAGAAAATGAAAGGAAAAGGGGAAATTCTCTTTCTTCAATTCCATGGTTCTCATTTCCGATAAGACATGTTAACAGAATAGATCGGATATAAAACTGACGTCTTGAAGTCAACTGAGAAGAGACTATTTCCAATCACACATATGCAAAAGTTACTCACAACTAAGCAGCAAGCAGACAGAATTAAGACTTCAAAACTACCAAATTATAATTATCCAATCATTCAAATTTAATGAATCAGTTCAGCCTCCTCACTTGCTTAATTGGGTTGTCTCACCCGGTTTCAACTAGAGTAAATCGTGCAGAACATGCAATAACCTTTTAATAATGTCCAAATGAGAGGGCTACACTGCTAGAGAAATAAAGCAACTTACATCACTGGTCAATATGTAGAATAGAGCTGCGGCAGCAAGGTTGCTAGGTGAGTCATCAAAGCCGAGTCCCAAAACAGCATCAATAATTGTCTTTGCCATCCTGACATCAAAATCTTGGCAAGTTATTCCAATGGGGAATAAGGGTTCACAATTAGCAACCAGACCACTGAATTCAAGGAATATGCTCCATATTCAGGATAAGCTGAAAGATTATATGTGCAGTTAAAGTAATTAGGATTGTGATTATCAGAAATTAAGCCATCGGGAATGTCTAAATTTCATAAAAGACGACATCCCCATATGGGTTACCAATGACCACTATAAGGTGTAAAGTATTATTTATCTCAACTAATAGGCTGCAAAATACTTCCATACATGTTGATTTACATACTAGACAGTCAAATCACATGGAACACCCATCCATCAACATGCAATCTTAGAACATTAATTAATTGGCAATTTCTGGGCATATCCAAACTCATCGATTTATCCACAGCACTACCATAGGGGCATATAAATGTATAAGCTTCATAATGAACCTAGGGCAGGTGTCCTTTCCATAAACAAAAACAAAGCCACAGAGGTCCTCATACGATGGTTTACGTGAACGTAATTTTATGAACTCCCAAAATACATCTACAAGGTTGATGCAGATAAAGCCTAACTATAAAGATAGATATATTGTCTCTTTCGTGTTGCATCCTCTTGTAATGTCAACAATGCGCTGTACGGGCTTCAAAACTGCTTCAGAATTACTGATGAGATCCTGACGCTCATTTGCTGGACATATTCACTTCTTCTTGGGTTACCTGCTATTACAACTTTTTCTTAAATACATATACTCTAACCCACGATGGCAGAATTAACCTTAAATTCCAGAACAGAATATTGTTACCTAAGGAACTTTTGAATTTGTCATTGGATTGGTTAATTAAGAGCTAAGAATTAATCCAATTGAACATGATAAATCAGGTCAAGTAGCTTCATTTATAGGGAAGACAATGGTATCAGATGGGGCAAGTCGGGGGGAGGGAAGGAAAAGCCCCCCACCCCACCCCCCACCCCCAAAAAACCTACTTCACCTCATACCCTCCGCACCTTGCCCCGTTAAAATACATCTCTCTCTTTTATCAGCACATTAGTGTCTTTTTTCTTCTATTTCATCTTTACTTCTTTCATCATTTTCAATGAGTAATTTATTATGTTTTCTAGATATCATTTTTAAAACTACGCAACTATCAATCAACTAATATTGTTTCTTCTCTATGTGTTTAATCTCTCATTTGAGAAGAAAATTGAAGTTTCAGTATACTAGATAAACACTAGTGACGTTCAATTATTATATATGAGCTGAAAGAATTAAGGATGTTAAAAGGAAGGATAGGGATCTCCCCAGGGTTCTGGTTCAATGAGAAAGAAAATTCATCGTGGAAAGTGTGGTTAGAGCACATCACGAATTCATATCATGGTCGGTACACCAACTTTATTATTTAAGTGGAGAAGGGTAGAGAAGTTGGCTCATTATGAGTTCTGGAATTCAAAATGGTCTAAAATAAATGAAGAACCGGGAAACATTAAACTAGAAGATAGCTACATCTCACACTACATTTAAGAAATAGAAATCTCCTTCCACCACCGAGTAAGAATTCCCCACCCCTGATCTGCCAAGCTTCTCCTATCCTAGTGCCATGCCCTAACAACAACTACTACTACTACTACACCTCGGTCTCAAACAAGTTGGATTCACCTATATGAATCATCACCGACCATGTTCCCATGCCATAGTACCATCCCTGCTAATTTCCTTGCTCAAACAATTTATCTAGGACTTGAAGACAATTTGTACATCTTTTTTGGTCAGCTTATCAAAATTCATGTATTTGGAAATGTTTATGTATTGATGTCCTATAAATGTGTGTATAAATTAACTAAGAAATTTGAGCAAATGTTTATCAAAACAAGAACATTTATACTCATCTAAATTCTAAAAGATGTTCATAAGCCAAATTTCAACTACCTGTGAGCCCGTAAAAGGCGACGCTGCTGAGCTGTTCCACATATCGATAGCAATGACAATAAACTCGCCCTTCTGATTCTCGCAGGCTGCCCTTTCCTCAAACCATCCAACGCAAAATTCACTTCATCCATATGTTCCATCATCTCACCACATTCTTGAGTCTCCATTAAAGTCGCTGTGGGACCCAGTGAAGGCAATCCCAACTCCTTCGATTTCACCTTCTTTTTCTTCTTCTGCCAAACCCCATTTTCCTTACCCTTCCCAGTCTTCTTCACCTTCTTCGGTTCCTGCAAACCCCCATCAAATTTTCCAAGACTAATATACCCACCCCCATCTGGTAAATTCGAAAACTCATCGGATTCTTGTGATGAATTCAAACTGTAAGGCTCCCAATCAAACATCTTTACCTTCTTGGGTTTCCACAAAACCCCATCATGACCCTCAAAGCCCAAATCCCTATCCTCCTTTCTAGACTGTAAAATCTCCAATTCTTGACACCCCTGAGATGAGCCGGCATCGTATGGATCTGAATTATTGAAATTCGCCGACCAGTGCACAGAGTCTTGAGATGAAAACCCAAAACTGTACATATCTTGGGAATTCTCCTGAGAAAGCGAGTGGTCGGAAACTTCGTCGTTTAATCCTGATTCAGAGTAACTCCGGGACATGCTTCTACTCCGCCGGCCGTATGTTCTAACGATCATTATCCGACGGAGAATTCAAAATTCCTATCACTATTCACTGGATCAACTAAAGAACAAAAATATTGAAGTATTTCCGTAATTAAAATCGGAAATTTGGAGTAATTTGGAACCTGAAATTAGGGTTTATAGAAAGTGTTATTGTGAGTTCTTCTGATTTGAAGATTTGAAAAAAACGAAGATCAGGAAACGTGAGAGAGAGAAAATGGACTTTTTAAAAAGATTTATTTGCCAATTAAAACAGATGCGTTAATTTCAAGCCGGTGAATTTACATAAAGCTCCAAGAATAGGAAAGATCTTATCCGTTCATTTTGAAATTTGGACGATGAGATTTTCTCAACGCTTGTTTGTGTATATGCCGAGAGAGGGTAGTAGAGTAATTTTGTACAGACTTGGATCACCAACCCGTGAGGACCGTTAGATTTTTACTCACAAATCAACTTGCCGTTAATTTCCGTTGGTAAAATTTGAAAGCCCAAAGAAGTAGCCTAACAAAGCCCAATTTTAACTAAAAAATGGACAAACAATCTATGTGAACAAGTTTGCTAGATGGTAGATAATACATGGTACATATAAAAATTATTTTAAATTAAATAAACAGAAAAAAAAAGATGTAAATATTTATATTATAAATAAAAACATAATTAGGGATTTAGGGAATTGAAATTTTGAGCCTGAAAAACTCCTACTTAGTTTGTAGATAGGATTTTCAAATGAGTGAGCTGGGTAGAATTTTAATGCTAAGATTGATTCAATGATTTTTAGGGCTGAAATGGATTGGATTGATAATTGGGTTGGTTCATAATTTGATCCAATTTTGTTAACTTTTTTTAGGAAAAAATACACAAAATAAGTCTAATTTAAAATTATTTATCTTTAATAGATTCATTATTCAAAAAATACACCATGCTAACGACAGCATAAACACTATAAAATATACTCTGGCGGTATATATATACCAGAGCGATATATATAGAATGAGTTCAGTTTTTTGTAATACTCTAGCGGTATACTGATATCTAATTGGTATATAGATTTTTTTAAAAAAAATAAATAAATAAATTATTAAACTAGTAGTAAATATATTTGTTATATACTCTATTGGTATATTCATACCAGATCGGTATCATATAGGATTGAGATTAATCATTTGTGGTACCCTATTGGTATATATATACCATATTAGTATATCATACAAGCAATTGTTAACGTTAACATGACGTCAGTGCGCGAATTTTAATATTAGGGGAGCAAAATTTTAATAGTATGGAGGATACAAAATATAAAGGGATATATGAATATAAATAATTTGCTTTAAAAGGGTGTAAGCTTAGTTTTCTCTTTTTTAAGAGTTCGCTAATTAAAAAAAAACACTTTTAATAGATTGTTTTTAAGTAAGCATCTTACTAGATTTCGCATGATATCATTTTTTGAATAAAATAATATGAATACATTATTTTGAGTTACTTTGGTGATATTGTTTGCTCTATATCTAGTCTCCGTGACTTCAAAACACGTCACTGGCTAGTGTCTAAGATATGCTTAACTATATGTTCAACATATTTTATGTGTTTTGTGGATATGAATATTACTGATATTTCATTTATCTTGTATTATTTGAAGTGAACTTCTTATCTTAGCTTTTTGATTATAATTACTATAATAATATATTCAGTAAAATTTTAAAAGAGTAAAGTATACGTATATCTTATTTATATCTCATAAAGGTAAAAAGACATCATTTAGATTTTGATTATTTGAAAAAATATAACTTTAAATTTATCAACTTGATATTGACATAAATAATTCATTAGGCAACATAGATACTTTGTACGCATTTCTTTATACATAATACAAAAATGAAGTTTAGGCGATGTTTTTGTTTATAATTAAATACTTTTAAAATTATTCTTTTTAAAAGTATGAGAGTTTTTTTAAAAAAAAAACTTGATGAAATCAATATTATTAAGTGTTAATGCCATTGTGAACAAGTTAAATTGACTAAGAATTAGAGCTGTTAATATAGGTTGATTCATATAGGTTTTGAAATTTGACGAATTAAATTGGGTTGATCTTTTTTTTTAGGGAAACTTTCATATATAACCTAGTCTTGAAAGTTAATATGATCAAATAACTATATTTTACATGATTGCACAAATATAACTTCAATTGTCTGACCCTGAGAGGACGAAAGAGGCGAGCGAGATCGAGAGAGGCAAACTTTATATGTATGTTTGTCAAATTATATGTGTGTATCTGTCAAATAATTATATATATGTAATTAACATACACTGTATATTAATATATCTAGCAAGCGAGATTGAGAGAAGGGACGAGCAAGATTTAGAGAAGGAGGAGAGAAACGAATTGTATATGTATATCTGTCGAATTGACTATGTATATCTGTCAAAATATTTTTATATACGTGACTGATATACATTTGTAATTATATATCTGCAAGAAATTGGAGAGAGAGAAGAGAGGAGAGAGAAAATAGCAACAAAAACCTAATTATAGCAACAAAATCCTAATTGTAGTTATAAATTATAATTTTTTCAAAACAAAACTATAGATATTTTTTTGGAAATTTTTTAATTAAATTATAATTCAAAATTATTAAAATAAATAGCAACAAAATAATATTAGATGGTATTAGTGTTGTTAGCACATGTTATAAAAACATAATTTGTATCTAAATTTTAATATTTAAATTTTTAAATGAACTTTGAGTTTGAACATTTATTATTTTTAATACTTTATTTTTACACGATTCACAAGCCGGCCTACCCATATTATAAAAGTCTCGCAAATCAATTAGCTTATTTGGGTTAGACTAAAAAATACATTTTAAAATGAACTTAAAAAATCTTCATTCAATCTTGCTAAATCACGAATTAAACTAATTCGAATTGATTCAACAAACCTAAATCATATTGATGGCTTTACTAAAAGCATTAATAATCCCCTTTTTTCAAATGGTGGAAGTGATCCCCACTCTAAGACACCTCTTCAATATCAAGTCTAAATCCACACTTTCAATATAGGGTGTGTTTGGCATGAAAAATATTTTCAAATTTTCTCATATTTGATTAACTTAAATGTTTTGAAATTATTTTTTAAATTAATTTATTTTTTTTTCAAATTTTAAAAAAATATCTTCCTTTTCAAAACTAAGATTTTTTTTTTCAAAATTCTCCTTCAATATTGAATCATTTTTTTTAGCTTATCTCTACCACGATTCCCTCTCACCCCAAAAGATTTTTTTTTAAAAAAAAAAATTTACAAGTTTATTTTTAAAAAATATTTCAAATTTTTGAAGATTTCATTCTTTCATCCCAAGGTCGACCCACCTATCCCCCAGCCACCCACCCATCCAAATAATTTTAAACTTTATTTTGGAAAATTTTATTTGTTTATCATATCCGTATCTCTACTCTCTACCAGCTCCCCACAATCCTACCCAATATATATATATATATATATATATGAATGATATATAAAATTGAAGAGTGTAATTACATCCGTTCAATTACACACAATTCCTCTCTCATCAAGTAATTATTTGACCTATCAAATGAGTCAAATAATATAAATATGAAATTTCAATTATATAATGACTTTCCACTTGTCTCTAAGAAAATTTTGCGGAGTACAACATTATTGATTGTCAATATCAGTATTAATAGGTTAAATTGACCAAAAACACAAGTATTTTGCTTTTTCAAAATAGGTAAAATTTTTTATGGAAGATTCACGAGATATATAAATTACAGTAAGCTTGTGGTTAGACTGATTTACTACCTACATGCAGCTAGTGATGAAAATAACACAATTAAGTTTTTGTTTCATGATTTTACATAATATCATTATTTCAACTTTCAACTAAGCATTATTGTTAATACTTATTACTTAGTAATAAATTTATCAAAACATTATCAATTTTATTGACATTATTTCTGATAAAACATATTTAGACTCGTAAATTAAACACTTGAATTGACTCTTTCATGAGTAGACATATGTTAAAAAGAAATTATCGAATGCGATCTTATTGTATTTAATTTATTGTAAAATACTTTATAACTAACTGTAAATTTAAAAAATATAGAAAAATTGAGAAATTTTCATAATCAATATTTTTGAAGTATTAAACTAGCATTAGTTGATTAAATTGACTGAAAATATTAATAGTTTGATTTCTTTAAATGGTGAAAAAATAATTTTGACCAAATGTTAATTAGGAAAAAAGACTTTTGATTTTTCAAAAATTTGATTTAATACTTAATTAATTTAAGTACAAATCAAATTTCTAAAAATTGAAAGAGTCATCACCTAATTTAAGGATAATTAGGAAACCAATAAATATTTTAAAAGATCTAACAGAAAAATCTTTTATAATATACCAAAGGAAGGGTTCGGGATTAATTTCCACTTTGAGAAAAACTTAATCACTAAAAATGGCAACTAACATACGGTCAACTGACGATTAGTAAATTGACTAACTTTTAAAAGATTTGATTGACTTTGGAAAAGTTGACTAGTTTAAAAATTGATTAATTTTAAAAAATTGGCTAAATTTGAAAGTATTTGACTAAATTTGAAAAA
>JAOTQJ010000049.1:16837826-16857927 GCA_025642045.1 Solanum sejunctum | reverse complement strand
AAAAGTTGACTAGTTTAAAAATTGATTAATTTTAAAAAATTGGCTAAATTTGAAAGTATTTGACTAAATTTGAAAAAAATAACTATATTTGAAAGAATATTGACTAAATTTAAAATAATTGACTAAAATTTTTAAAAAAATTGACTAAGTTAAAAAAGTGACTAATTTTAAAAAAAATTGACTAAGTTTGAAAAATAACTAAATTTGAAATATTTGACTAATTTTGCAAAAATTGACTAAGTTTAAAAGAATTAACTAATTTTGTAAAATTGACTAAAGTTAAAAGAATTAACTAGATTTGGATAGATGACTATCTTTGCAAAATTGACTAAGTCCGGAAAGTTAACTAAATTTGAAAATTTTTGACTAAGTCTAAAAAATGACTAAATTTGAAATATGCTAATTTTGAAAAGAAAATTAACTAATACTTAACCCATTTTGAAAAAGTTTTCACTAAAGTCTAAAGTCTAATTTCGTAGAAATAATTCTAACATCCAAGAGAAATAAAATAGAAAAAAATAAATTAATATAAATGATAAACATGTTGGAGAAATTAATTAGATTAATAACGAAACAAATAAATGTTAGTGTTAGAACAAACATGAAAAATATTAAAAGAAATCTAGATTATTTGGGCTCAGCAGGACCAAAAGCACCTGTCCTAGTTTCTAGATAAGTTGGGCCTGCATAGCCCTTTCTCTCTTTTTACTGTTGCTGCCTCCAGATTGGGCCTCTTGGCCTCTTTTAGAGTTGTATATCAGTGTAGTATATACCGTGTGTGTCAGTGTATATACAATATTTCAGCAAACTATCTTCCTGAAAATTTGGCCCACAAGGCCTCTTGGGTGGCCCACAAGAGAGAAAGGATAGAGAAATTAGATTGAGAAAACGGCCATTTGAAATTGCAAACACAACCAAATATATGCAATCAAATTAAATTTTATTGATTAATTTGATTACCACACGAATTTATATAAATTAATTTGAGAGCTTTTAATATTATTAATTTAAAATAATTAAGAATAATAACTTCTAAAATAAAAAAATAAAATTTATTTGAGAAAATATTTTTGTATTTTTAAAAATTAATTATTTTAAATTATCAAAATTAAAAGTTCTATAATTATTTCGTATTGTGAAGCTTTTATAGTGCTTTTATTGATTTTCAAAAATGCAAAAATTGAGTGTCAACACCAAAACCCTCCCAAGTGCCAGTCATTAACATCAGATTTTCAATATGACCTTCTTCCTTGACTATTCTAATTTACAAAATTTTATAGTGGAAAAATTTTCTTATCATAAATTCACAATATATAATCTTACTAAATTATTAACTTAACATCATAATAAATTCACAAAAGCTAATTTCATTATCATAATACGCATCTAAAGATGAAATTAATTCAAATAAGTAATTTTTTCATGAACTTATATATATAATATTAACATATCAACTATCAACTAAACATTATTGCCAAATGCTTAATATTTAATAATTTCATCAAAATACTATCAAATTTATTAACATTATTTTTTGATTAAAGAAAAACTGTTACTCATGAAACTAAACAATGAAAATGGCTTTTTCCAAGTAAAAATATATGTAATCTTATCTTATTTTATTATTTTAAAATACCAAAGTTCAGGTACAGTGTACTTTTTGTTTTAATTACCCTCCTTTCACATTACATACGTGACGTAACAGAAGCACTCATTAAATTTAGGTTATTTTCCTTTTATATTTAACAGGGAATCTAATTTAAATATTTTTTCCCTCAAATTAACAACGAATTTATATTTTTCTTCCTATATATTTATATCATCATCAAGACAAGCATCTTACATGTGTGTAAGAGATAGAGAGAGAAAGAGGTAGATAGAGAGAGAGAGGGAAAAGTACAGAATTGACCTTTCACTCTCTGTGGATCTAGGGTTTCACAACTCACAGTTCAGCCACCGCATCGTCATCTACACCGCCGTACTACAACTACAACAACAATCAGAAAAATCATCTAAACCCTACTTTTAATCTTCTCTTAATCATCATCTTCTATAACAAACCCTAAAATTTTCATTCTTTTGGGCGTTTTTTTGGGTAAATCTGAATGAAATTTGATGAACGATGACGTTTGATTAGTCGATTCGATAAGATTTGATAAGATCATAGATCTGACCTTTTTTTTTTGTTTGGATTGGATTTTAAGCATAATTTCAAGGATCGATCTATATTGATGATGAAAACCTGAAAGGGAAAGGATAGAAATTGATTTTTTTTTGATTTTTTTTTGTGATTACAGAGAAAAAACGCCAAAAAAAAAATCTGAAAAAATGTTTAAATCGACGGTGACGTTGTATGAAGGAGAAAGTGTGGTGGGAGAACTGGAAATGTACGGTGAGAAAGGTGTAGTATGGGGGGAGAAAGTAATAAAGATATCTCACCATTCGCCGCCAAGTGAGAGATGTCCACCACTGGCAGTGCTACACACAGTTACTACTGGATTAAGCTTCAAACTGGAACCTACAAAATCAAAGTCGCTGACCCAAGACTCGCCGCTCATTCGTTTGCACTCCAAATGTCTCGAAGATAAAAAGGTATACCCCCAATTGCTGAATTGACAGTACCAAGAATTAAGATAAAACCTGATTTAAGATAAAACTTGATTGAATCATTTCCAAGACTGGCTAATTATGATGAAAAATCCCTAGCTTATAAAACAATAATTAATTTCCAGGAGACATAACTTGAAATTCAAGAATTAAATTCTGGATTTACATACTAAAAAATTAATTAAAACCCTAACTCTAAGAACTGGAATCTGGATAAAATGGATAATGACAAAACAATTGCTGTGAAGCTAAAGCTCGTTTGGCGTGTACCCTTTTGTAGTTTTTATTGAAAAGTTTTGACTTTAGACGACTTATCCTGGAACTGTCTTTGTAGCTCTGCTAAACTCTGAGACTTACATATATGTGAACTCTATGAACTTGGTGACTTTAATGCTAAATGGATTACTTACTAATCTGGAAATGGGATACTGTAAGGGTTAAGTCTTTTGCTGTCTACTGGAGTATGAAGTTGAGAAAGGGATGGGCGATTTAATGATTTAGGTAATGAAAACAAAAGTTAATGTGAAATTAAGAAAAAGTTAAAGGTGAAAATGAAGAAAATGGAATACCTTGTATATAGAAATTTCTGTGTCATTCTTTTTCCTTTTATGTCCTTTCGGGATTTCCTCAGATCTTTAGATCCGCACCCGAGTCCGAGCAACTTAGATTTAAGGAACAATCTGTCCTTGTATTTCTGGACAAGCTGAGGTTTCTTTTATGAACTACTGAGTGTGAGGGAGATTACTTCTATTCCTGTGTTTATTTTGTAAATATCAAGCTGGGATTCTTGCTAAAGGGGTCTATACTCAATCGAAGACTTGTTCTGTATTTGAAGCTCTTTTATTTATGGCAGCTTTCTGATACGATGAACTCAAAAAGTCTATTTTTGTTTTTTTTCTTATATATATATATAAGTACATTTGAAATCTTTGCAAATAGACAAACATTCTAAAGTTTTTTATGAATACATCTTCCGTGTCTGCATGTGTGCTTTTTGTAGATTAGATTTTGTGAGATGTTTTCCCTTTTATACATGGTATTTATTTGGGCTTTTTTTCTCTGTCTCCCTTTTAAATATCAATTGCTGCTTATCAAAGTTATTACTGTATACTTTCTTTTTATGCAGACTGCAGTGATGTCACTTGGAAGAGAGGAGCTTCATTTAGTTGCCATGCAGTCTAAGAATATTGGCGGACAGTATCCTTGCTTTTGGGGATTTAAGGTTGCACCAGGGCTTTATGATTCTTGTCTAACAATGCTAAACCTCAGGTGTCTTGGCATTGTATTTGATCTTGATGAGACACTCATTGTTGCCAACACAATGCGTTCATTTGAGGATAGAATAGAGGCCTTGCAGAGGAAAATAAATTCAGAGTCAGATCCGCTACGTGCCTCTGTTATGCTGGCTGAGGTCAAGCGATATCAGGAGGATAAAATTATTTTAAAGCAGTATGCTGACAATGATCAGGTTCTTGAGAATGGAAAGGTGATCAAATCTCAGTCTGAGGTTTTCCCTGCGTTGTCTGATAATCACCAGCCTATTGTCAGACCCCTGATTAGGTTGCAAGACAGAAACATTATTCTTACACGTATTAATCCAATGGTATGTGTATTTTGTGTTGTATCATTTATATCATGTTATCCTTCTTTTGTTAATCGTGTCATCTATGGTCCACTGATGACTAATTGACTACTAGATGAGGAATTTAAGTCATTTGTAGTCCTACCTTTGCCATTGCGATGGGGCTATCCTCTTCTTCCTCCCCTTTTTCTTTTGCATTAAAGTGTTTTTATGGTCTGAAGTTTTATCTTCCCTTTTTTGGGTGGATGCATCACATATTCTTCCCATGGCAGATCCGTGATACAAGTGTTCTTGTGAGACTGAGACCTGCATGGGAGGATCTCCGAAGCTATCTGACTGCAAAGGGTCGGAAGCGCTTTGAAGTTTATGTGTGCACAATGGCTGAAAGAGATTATGCTTTAGAAATGTGGCGCCTTCTTGATCCAGATTCAAACTTGATTAACTCAAAAGAACTCTTGGATCGTATTGTCTGTGTCAAGTCTGGCAAGTTTCTGAACTACCAAACTTTCACTAGTGCCATCGTTCTTTTTCTCTCTAATCACTGACTTTCTGTGATTATGTTTCAGGCTTGCGGAAATCTTTGTTCAATGTATTCCAAGATGGGAATTGTCATCCTAAGATGGCATTGGTGATTGATGATCGCTTGAAAGTGTGGGATGAGAAGGATCAACCACGAGTGCACGTTGTTCCTGCCTTTGCTCCATATTTTGCCCCTCAAGCTGAAGTATGTACTGCCTACTCTTAGTATTTTTGTGAGATGTTGATCTCTATTATGTGTTAACATCCCGAAGCACTTGGATAATTTTACTGTAGGGCAACAATTCTGTTCCCGTCCTTTGTGTTGCCAGAAATGTAGCCTGCAATGTCAGAGGTGGTTTTTTCAAGTAAGATTTTAGTAGATTACCTGGTGCCAATATCTTTGTTGTTCAACTTAATTTTATCTGATTTTATTTAGATTTGGTCGTCTCTTGGGGATAGTTATTTTTATCTGATTCTAGCTAAATTAGTTTTACTTACTTGGGTCTGACTTTGTGCAGAGAATTTGATGAAGGCCTATTACAGCGAATATCTGAAGTTGCTTATGAAGATGATATTAAGCAAGTTCCTCCTGCTCCCGATGTTAGCAACTATTTGATTTCGGAGGTTGGTGAGAATGATATCTAAAAGTTTCTATTTACCTTTAATGACAGATTTAGCTTTTTGTGATTATCTCCACTATATGGATGATACAATTTTGTGCCTACTAACAAAAAAATTATGAATATTTATGAGAGAAACTATTATTTGCTGGTCAGGATGATCCTTCAGCTGTAAACGGGAATAAAGATTCACTAGGATTTGATGGAATGGCTGATAGTGAGGTCGAAAGGAGACTAAAGGTACAATATTGTTATGTTTGAGTCTTGTACTCAGTTTGGGTATGTGTATCTACATTTTTCATGAGGTTCCAAAGTGCTGGATGTGGTTATTCTGCTCTCTGTTGATAATTCATTCCTCTGTACAGTTCATTGCTTCTAGCATGTAGGGAACTCCTGTCTCCTGACATATGCTGTAGCATAATATTTAGTTATCTTGACCTTTCAGGAAGCAATGTTGGCTTCGACGAGTGTTCCTTCTCAAATGACAAATTTGGATCCAAGACTTGCGCCAGCTCTCCAGTATCCTGTCCCACCTGTTATTTCACAACCAACCATTCAAGGCCCTGTGGTGCCTTTTCCTGCTCAGCATCTCTCTCAAGTGACTTCTGTACTTAAATCATCAGTGACTCAAATAAGTCCTCAGGACACAAGCTTGCAAAGTTCTCCTGCCAGGGAAGAGGGTGAGGTACCAGAATCTGAATTAGATCCTGATACAAGGAGGAGATTACTTATATTGCAGCATGGTCAAGACACGAGAGATCAAGTATCCAGTGAACCGAAGTTTCCTATGGGGACTCCATTACAAGTATCTGTGCCACCACGGGTGCAGCCACATGGTTGGTTTCCAGTTGAGGAAGAGATGAGCCCTAGGCAACTTAATCGAGCATTACCTCCCAAGGAATTTCCTTTAAATTCAGAGTCTATGCATATTAACAAACATCGGCCTCCTCATCCACCATTTCTTCCCAAAATGGAGACTTCTATGCCGCCTGATAGAGTTCTTTTTGAGAACCAGAGGCTGCCAAAAGAGGTGAATTATCTATTTGTCAATGCCCATAGCTTTGGAAATTCCTAGGTACTTATGGCAGAACTGTTTTGTGGTTTCTTCCCCTTTTTCTTCCAGGTAATCCCTCGGGATGACAGGATTAGATTTTCCCAATCACAACCTAGCTTTCGTCCGCCAGGTATAGTCATGAACCATGCTTTGAGAACTGTCATGTAAAACTTTTTTAAGTATTTTGACTCTTTAACTTAGAAAACTTCTGATTGGTATATATGTAACCAAGACTTGTTTCTTTGTTTTCACTTTCCCTTTAAGTTGATATCTGAAAGCTTGTCAAGTACTGGAAATTTGCAGTAATAGATGATGTTATTCTATAACCCTTCTCAGAACTCAGAAGTGAAAATTGCTGAAAATAGGACAAATGGTGGCTACTCTACAGATTATAATTTTAGTGGAGTTACACACACAGAGAAACAAAACTAAGCAGTATGGGCTCATGCTGAGTGTTTTGGTTTAGCCTCAGCCTCCTCCCAGCTTTTTTCTTTATTATGAAAAGGGAAATGTGATTTGGTTTTAGGAGTGCATTTTTTCATGTATTTTTCTGTTTAGGTTTATACAGCAACAATACCTTATCCAACCCTTGGTGGACACCCTTTCCCGGTCCCTGTGATGGTGGGAATTAGCAGGTACCCCAGGAATTAGTCGTGATGGGCACTAGTTGGCCCTGATGCGACAGTTATATAAAAAGTAACTATGTCTCAATCCCAAACAAGTTGGGTCAGTTGTATGAAATCCTTACAATGTTTAGGTTTCTGAGGCTTGAAATTCTACATGCCCATGAATAGGTGATGAACATAATATATCTGTGTTGATCTAAGTAAGAGTGTTTTTTTTTTAATGATACAAGCTAAATAACTGCACTTTGTTTTCTTATAAAACAACATATGACACTTGAAGAAAGAAGAAGCAGATAACAGTTTTTCTGATGAAACTATGTGATGTCAGTGGACGAAAAATATGACAAGCTAAATCTCTATTCAGAAATGATGTTAACAAGTTCTAGTTTCACAGGTGAGGAAGTACCATTGGGTCGGTCATCTTCTAGCAATAGAGTTCTTGACGTTGAATCTGGACATTATGATCCGTATCTAGAAACACCTGCTGGAGCTTTACAAGATATTGCATTTAAGTGTGGAGCGAAGGTACTAATTCTCGTATGTCCAGTCATCAGGCAGCAGTTACATAAAGTCTGCCTCCCTTCTCTTTGTGAGGTTTCTGAATGCTTATGGCAAATACATGCAGGTCGAATTCAAATCAGGTTTTCTTTCAAGTCCAGACCTGCAGTTCTCCTTGGAGGTATGTTGAGCACATGCATCCTAATTCTACTATTCCAATGAGCCTTATGTCTCACCTTTACTTAATGAAGCATGTACCACAATCTGCAAGTCTTATGGACTTTGTTTCTGTCTTGCCTGTGAGCTCTGTCAAGCTATGTTTCAGTAGCATGAATGTCAACAATGTGTTTGCAATTTCTTGCCATCAGTATTGTTGAACAAGCTTCCTATCTGATTTTCTGTGACCTTTTTTACCGAGGTCTAACCATCTTACTGAATCATAGCTTGTATTGCTTGTATAGGTGTTGTTTGCAGGAGAAAAAATTGGAGAAGGAATTGGCCGGACTAGAAGGGAAGCGCAACGACAGGCTGCTGAGGAATCTCTTATGAATCTGGCCGGTAAGTTTCATAATTGACTGTAGGAAATGGTTTGACTTTTCAATAGTTGGCTTTACTGTGATTAGATTCCATCATTTTGTATTAGCTAACCAATATGTACTTCTATGGTTATAGAGTGTTCTTTGAGCGAACCTGATGATAGAGTAGAGTTCTAAACTGAAGCTGTCAGCACTTGGAATTATGAATTTCCCTGTTCAGTCATTAAGAGGATAGGAATTATCATTTTATGCTGAATTTGAGTTTGGCTAAAGTATTTCTCAGTAAATGATACTACTTAACTGTGACATCTTGCAGTGGTGATTTTTGTTTCGACTATTGGGAAAATTATTTGAACTTCGAGAGTAATTTTGAAAAGCTCTTGGGGGAGTTATTAGGGTCGAGCTAAAAGGCTTTCATGCTTTTGTGAAGTTCAATTTCCTGCTACTTAGTTCTACATTGGGTTGTCCTTATCCCAAAAATACAAAAGTTGTTTGTTGGGTTGTTATTCTAATGTTAGCAAATATACTTTATATATATGTGCTGGTATTGGCCTTTATCACTTGTAAATGGGCCTCACATCATCTCCCCCTCCTAACCAAAATAATAATAATAAAGGAGGTTTTGCAGTATTTTGCATAGATGCTACTTTTTCCTTCTTTCCAGGAGTCATCCTTTTAGTTGTGTGCATAATGCTTCACAAGGATATTGTAGAAATAGTGTGTGGGGTTTTTGTTGACCAGTCCCTTTCCTGGAAGAGGGTTCAGAAGAGGAGAATGTATTATCTTAAGACATTTTAATGTTGATGCCAACTGTTTAATCCCTGTGCTAAGGAACTCTCTAGATAGATTATAGGTATCTAATTGTGGCCTAATTTGGTATATAGATATAACTTAGCCTCGAGATACTGTGGCTGAGAGGATGGGCGATAATTATTTTTGCTCTTGCTGAATAAACTCCCCACTAGTCTTATATAGTGTGTGCTTGGTGGCAAATCAGATGAATATTTTCTTATTGGCAAACCATATGCAATATCCATGAATTTAGATGTTCATCGTGGTCAGATGTTATGTTGCCAAATAAGTTTGATGATTTTGACATTTCATGTTGCTTCTACAGACAAATACTTGTCATGTCTCAAACCTGATTCCAGTTCCGCACGGGGTGATGGATTTAGGTTTCCAAATGCAAGTGATAATGGGTTTGTTGACAGCATGAGTCCTTTTGGGTATCAATCATATCCGAAGGAGGATCGTGTCTCACATTCTTTTGCATCTGAGCCTCCCCGAGTCTTGGATCCAAGGCTTGAGGTTTTTAAGAAGTCAGTGGGTTCAGTTGGCGCCCTAAGAGAACTAGTAAGATTTTATAAGCTTGCTGTGATAGTGTACCTTATTTTCCTCGGTTTTCCTTTGAGGTCTTGGGTTGTGCCACTAATTATTTTGATTCTTTCAGTGCGCAATGGAAAGGCTTGGTTTGGCATTCCAAACTCAGCCTCATGTTAATCCGGGCCAGAAAAGTGAAATATACGCCCAGGTTGCGAATTTACTTCCCTTTCTTCTTTGCTATTGCTGATGAATCGAAACATGCCTATTGTGATATTAGGAACTCTTTACATTTTTTCTAACTCATGACTTAGAGGGAATGTACCAGTTATTATTTTGAAATAATTGCAACCTTTTGCTTCTTTTCCGGGGATGGATCTATGGCATCTGTTATCCTTTCCATTTAGTTCTCTCTCTAATAACCACTACAGAAAAGATTTTATTAATTTTGTACAGCACTAATATGAAGATTGAATGTGTATAGCAAAAGTTCAAGAGGTAGTCTCCCGTTAGCATGTTTTCTGTATTTTTTTCAAATACTCCAGTATGCTAGTAACATACACTCTTGAACTTTAATTTGCTGATGGCTTCTGCTCTGTTCTCCTAAATCTGCTTTCCTTTCTTTCCATATCGTCCATAGAATATAAGCATGTATTTTTTTTTTCTATATCCTCTTTTCTCTTCTTCCTCTGGAACCCCTAATCTCAAGACTCCTCTTTTTCCTCCTTTGTATATTGAAGGCCATCATTGTGGTCGGGAGGGAGTTAGGCCTTGATCCCTTGAAACCCCTCTATCTTCAGCTTCTAAATAGCTCCTAGGTCGATCTTGGCATTGTCCATTTAACCTTGAAAACATTTCTGAAACATAGATCTTGAAAACTCTCTCCCATAGATAGCATCTGTTGACGATGACTATAGCCCCCTTTTTTGCAACTTGTCCTGTGTCAAGCAAACATCCATGCCCTGCCAACTAAAAAACATTCTGGTGTCTGTACCACTTATCTAATATTCTCCATTGCCAACTGTTCCGGTACATTCTCTAGTGTCAATGCTCTGTAGCAGGATGTTAAGGTAACTTCACTTTTCTTATCCTGCAACAAAAGAAGAACTTTGAATTCGGTTCTTTCTCTTGTAGGTTAAAAAACAATTAATGTTTAATCTGATATTGAAGTTTCTGGAAAGCATTCTTTGCTAAATATCAAGTTCCTATATTGGTGGATTGTTGGTGGATATCATTTGGTTTATAACTTTGTTTGCAAAATAGTGATTCTCATAGCTTCAAGAAACCAGTATGCACTTGAGATAGCATAGTTATCATGTCTATTTAGTAATTATCTCTTACCTTGCTCTAACATTCTGCATACTTTTGTCTATTGGGTGATCACGTTGCAGGTGGAAATTGATGGCCAAGTATTTGGCAAAGGAATTGGTTCAACGTGGGATGATGCTAAAGAACAGGTGCTTAACTGTAGAGCTTACATTTTAAATTCCTCTTATCCCTTTTCTCTATGATTTAAAATTTTCGGCTACAAATTTGCTTCTCTAGGCAGCTGAAAGGGCTCTTGTTAGTCTGAAGTCTGAACTGGTGGCTCAATTTTCTCACAAGCGCCAGGGTTCTCCGAGGCAAGTGATTTCTGCATTTCACTTTTGATACTAATGTAATTTCCTTTATTTGGAAGATGATTTTTTCTGCTGGCCACTCAGTAAACCTAGTGAAGCTGTGTGTGTGGATTTTTCCTGTCCTTTTGCTGCCATCTGTTCCTAATTATGTTTTTTCCCTCCTTTTCATCTTGTTATTTAAGGGTAGCGGGTATTGGAGTTCTGGTGAAGCCGTTCCTTTTATTTTGAGTCTTGTTTTCCATGGCTTCGTTGAGGCAAACCAGGATTAGCTTCTGATATACATTTATATTGCGCTTTCATCCAGATCATTGCAGCTGGGATTTTCTAATAAAAGATTGAAACCTGAGTATGTTCGGGATGTGCAGCAACGAGCACCATCTTCTGGTAGATTCCCGAAGAACATTTCCCCTATGCCATGAACTGTATATATAAAGATTCTCGACCTGTGCTTGTACATCATCCAAATAGAAATTGTGACATGCTTGGGAACATCTGCTGCTGTGATTTGCGAAGGCAATTGGGGGATCTTTACTATGAATCGCTGTCCTTGCTGTTTCAGCGCTACGAACCAGTATGCACGCCCACAATATAGAAGTCTCTATATTTATAGAGCAAAATTGAACCACCTTTTGGGTGCTTAGGGTGGATTCTTTATCCTTTGCTGACAGTTCAAATCTGTAAACTGTGGATGTCCTGCTATTTTCCGCGTGGTTTTGGGGCGTAGAGTCTCAAAGCCACTGTAGAGCCTGAAATGAGTTTTCATCTTCATTCTAGATGGGCACCATAAGCTGCATACTTTGGGAGTTCTTGCATGCATTGAATTCACTTTGGCCATGTCCAATGTGTTTTCTGGAGGATTCCTCAATTTTGACGATTTCATAGTAAATTGAGGATATGATTGACACCTTTTGGCTTTTGTGTTTTCTCTAGCTTGATTTAGATACAAAATAGGAGGAGCGGAAAATTTTGTTGAGCTGTAATTAGCTTATGTAGTTATTTTTGCATTATTTTTGTACCCCTAGGGTACAATTTACTGTCCAAATGTAACCTTTGGCAATTGATGAATGCAACTTGTAGGTTTAGCACACAATATCTCCAATTGTGTTTTTCTTTTCAGGTAAAGCAAAAGCCAAGAGTCTCGGATTCACTCCAATATGGTAGCTTGCATTCCAATCATAATACTTGTCTAGATCATATATAATAACAACAACATACCTAGTGGAATTTCACAAGTAGGGTCTGGGGAGGGTAGAATGTACGCAGATCTTACTACTATCTCATAGAAATAGAGAGGTTATTTTTTGAGAATCTTCGTCTCAAAAATTCGTAAGCAGAATAAACTACCTATAAATAAAAAGTAAAAGAAATGGAACAATAAAAAATGACTAATAACCAAAAGCACATGGCAATATGTAAATATAATACAATTAACACATAACAAATAATGACATCACATGTTATAAAATACTACTACTACTCTACCCTATTATACCCCATCACTAGATAACTATCTAATCCTACCAACCAATTACCTTACTACTCTAATTCGCGACCTCCACTTCTTTCTATCTAGGGTCATGTCCTCAGTGATATCAAGTTCCGTCATATTATGTCTGATCACCTCTCTCCAGTACTTCTTCGATTTACCTCTACCCCTCCATGTAGCTCCTAAAATCAACCTCTCGCACCTCCTAACAAGAGCATCAATACTCCTTTTCTGCACATGTCTAAACCATCGCAGTCTCGCTTCCCTCATCTTATCAGCCACCAGAGCCACCTCTAACTTCTCCCGAATGATCTCATTCCTAATCTTATCACTCTTGGTGTGATCACGCATCCATCTTAACATCCTCATCTCTACGACATACATCTTCTGGACATGTGCATTTTTGATTAGCCAACACTCCACCCCATATAACAAAGATGGTCTAACCACCAATCTGTAAAACTTACCTTTGAGTTTAGGTGGTATCTTCTTATCAGACAATATTACAGATGCAAGCCTCCATTTAGTCCATGCTGCCCCAATATGATATGTGACATCATCATCAATATCGCCACTATTCTGGATGATGGACCCCAAATACTTAAAGTTTTCCCTCTTGGGGATAGGTTGAGTGGCAAGCCTCACATCAAAGTTTGCTTCATCCCTCTCAACACTAAATTTGCACTCCAAGTATTCATTTTTGGTCTTGCTCAATTTGAATCCTTTGGACTCCAAGATATGTCTTCAGGCCTCTAACCTATCATTAACTTTAGTTCGAGTCTCATCAATCAGTATTATGTCATCTGCAAATAGCATACACCATGGCACCTCCTCTTGGATAGATCGCGTTAGCTCGTCCATCACCAAGGCAAACAAGAAAAGGCTCAACACAGATCCTTGATGGAGTCCCATCTCAATAGGAAAATACTCTGAGTCTCCTCCCATCGTTCTTACCCGAGTTTTGGCTCCATCATACATGTCCTTAATCGCCCTAATATATGTCATTGGTACACCTTTCACCTCTAGATACTTCCATAAGACATCTCTTGGAACTTTGTCATATGCCTTCTCCAGATCAATGAACATCATATGAATGTCCTTCTTTCTTTTTCTATATTTCTCCACTAACCTCCGAACAAGATGAATTGCTTCAGTAGTCGATCGCCTCGACATGAATCCAAACTAATTCTCTGAGATAGATACTACTTTTCGCACCCTCATCTCCACTACTCTCTTCCAGACCTTCATAGTGTGGCTTAACAACTTGATACCCTTGTAATTGTTACAGTTTTGAATATCTTCCTTATTCTTGTACAATGGAACCATTGTACTCCTCCTCCATTCATCAGACATCTTGGCAGTTTTCATAATAACATTGAACAGTCTAGTCAACCACTCTATGTCATCCTTGACCATGTTCTTCCAAAAATCTACCGGAATCTCATCGGGCCCGATCGCCCTCCCCATCTTCATCCTTCTAATAGCCCATCTTACCTCCTCAACTCTGAACCGCCTGCAATAATCAAAATCATGATAGTTTTCGGAGTGTGCCAACTTGCCTAGCTCAATATCTTTATCTCCTTTTTCATTTAAGAGTTTATGAAAGTAAGTTTGTCACCCTAATTTAATGAAAGTGTCATCCACCAACACCTTGCCCTCATCATCTTTGATGCACTTCACTTGGTCTAAGTGGCAAGCTTTTCTTTCTCTTACTTTAGCAAGCCTATACAATCTCTTGTCCCTGCCTTTATCACTTAGCACCTCATAAAGGCACTCAAACGCTGCTGACTTAGCATTCGTTACCGCCATCTTTGCTTTTGACTTGGCCGTCTTATAGATTACCTTAAGCCTTTGCTTTTCATCTTTATCCCTACACTTTAATCACTCTGTGTAAGCGACCTTCTTATTTTTCACTTTGCCCTGAACTTCATCATTCCACCACCAATCGCCCTGACGTCTACCAAAGGTCCCTCTCGAAACCCCTAGTACCTCGGTAGCTACTTTTCTTATGTAACCAGTAGTCGTGCCCTACATACTGTTTACATTACCTTCGTTACTCCACGCCTCTAAGTTTCTCAACTTTTTTTCCATCTTGCGAGAAAGGGCAGGAGTAAGGCCTCCCCATCTAATCCTTGGTTGGGCATACATAACCTTCTTTTTCTTTTCTCTCTTGATCTCCACATTCATCACTAAAAGCCTATGTTGAGTGAAAACATTTTCACTCGGAATAACCTTGCAATTCTTACATAGACTTCTATCGCCCTTTCAGAGAAGTAGATAATCTATCTAAGTCTTAGCTACCGTACTATGGAAGGTAATCAAGTAGTTTTCCCTCTTTAGAAAACACGAGTTAGCAATCACTAACTCAAAGACTTTGACAAAATCCAATAGAGACGTCCCACTTCTATTCCTCTCCTTAAAATCAAAGCCTCCATGAACATCTTCAAACCCGCTAGTAGTTGCCCCGATATGTCCATTAAAGTCACCCCAAATGAAGATTTTTTCTGTCTTCGATATGCCTCGCACAACCTCATCCAGATACTCTGAAAAGAGCCTTTTGACTTTCCCATCTAGGCCTACTTGGGGCACATAAACACTAACTACGTTCACCACATGTCTACCAACCACGAGTTTGATAAACACCATCCTATCATTAACCCTCCTAACCTCAGCACATAATCCCTAAGATTCTCATCTACTAGGATACCTACACCATTTCTATCACTAAAACCACCCGAGTACCACAGCTTAAACCTATCCACGTCCCGTGCTTGGGTGCCTACCCATCTAATCTCCTGGACACACGCTATATTAATATGTCTCCTTTTAAAATATTTTCCTAATTCTATAGACTTCCCTGTTATTGACCATGTATTCCACGATGCTATCCTTAACTTGAATAAGCCCGTGATCCTCTTGCCACCCCTAACCCTTACCTCTGACCCGACCGACGACATGACACTAGTCCACCATTATCTCCTGACACCACTAAACTATAAAATTGATAATCCCTACAAATAAGTACAGGTCACAACAAAGAATAACAATACTATACACTTGCAATTTTGTAAACAAGGAATACTAAACAATATCAGCAAACTACCCACAAACAGTACTATGTAACAATAATAAACAAGACTCCAACAAAATATAACAATATGCAATAATACAACAACAATATGCTAAGTAATTTTTCCAACAAACAATATGCTAAGTAATATGTATATAGCAATATACAACAAATATACAGCTATAGGCAGAGGAATCAAATATGACACAAATAATTGGAGGGCAAGAAATCAAAGATAAGTAAAGGGTACCGTATGACACAAATAATTAGAGTGCAAGAAATCAAAAGCTATAGGAAACAATACACCTGGTAGTATGTATATACAAGGTAAACAGTAGAAGGCAAAATAATGTATATACAAGGTGAATATGCAACAATAATAAAGAAATCCAGCAATTAATAGGATAAAATTGCTTAAACTAAGAAATTTAGAAACAGAGAGAAAAAAGGAACGATACTCAGCTGAATCAAGAAATAGAAATGATATCTAAAAAACTAGAAATGATATCCCCAAAACTGATCAAGAAAGGAATGATAGAACCTGGATTGAAACTGACTGACAGAGTGAACTGATCGTCAGAATTCTCTATTTCTGGCCTGATCGTCGGAGTTTGCATAAAAGCGTCGTCAGAATCTGATGAATGGTGGAAGCAGCGATAAAGGAGATCTGTTATGAAGGAAATGAACCGAGTCCGCCGATAAAGGAGATCGACGGAAATAGTCAACATAGTTCGTCAGAACCTCTAAGAGATTAGTTCTTGAAAGAATTGAAGAAGATTCTTGAATTAGAATCTTTAGAGTTCTTGATGAAGAACCCTGATTCTTGAAAAAGAAGAATCAAGAAATCCTTTCTTGGAATTCTTGAATTCGTTTCTTGAAACCTTAAGGATGAATCTTGAAAGCTAATTCTAACTTTGATGACTTTCTTGATAATTCTTGAATATTTATATTTAGGAGTGAAAGAGAGGATTTTCCTAGATCGTATATAAATATTTTTAAAATAATATTTTTTTATTTACATACGGACGATAAGAAAATAAGTAGGACAAAAAGGGTGAGCTTTGAGTCATCAAGCGAGCAAAAGATGAAAACTTTTTCCTACAAAAAAGTAAAAAATAATAAGAAATCTTTTTAAAAAAAAAAAAATCATTTTCGCACCCTCCGATAAATTTTGGTCGTCTTTTCTAACTCTCTCTTCCAGCTTATTCTCACGTCTCCACCAATTCTTTTGGGTACATCCAAAATTCTGAATTTTAACTTTTTGAAATTTTGATTATAATCTTTATTATTTTTTTCGTCCTCAATTAATTAAATTTTAAAGAATTTTTTTAGTGTTCAAAATAGATAAATTATTCAAGATGACGTGTGAATTTTTTTCACATTTATTTTTTTATTTATTGAAATTTTATATTTTTTAGGAGATAAATAACATTAATATTTATCATTTCACAAAGAATAATAGCAAAAAATATAGTTTAAATTTTATTTTTTAATGTTTATCTTAATATTTGAATATAATCTCATAAATTTAATTAAAATGAGACAAAAGAGAGTACTTTCGTAGAAGAAGAAGTATTCCATCTGTTGTGTGTAAGCTCAATTGTCATTGTCTCCTTTTTTGAATCTAATTACTAAATTAAAAAATTGTTTGAGTGATCTTTTTTATTATTTTTAATTTTCATAATTATATTTTTTATGTTCGAATATAAACATATTTAACTCATCGATTTTACTGAGAAAATTTCATGATACTATACAAAAGATTGTATCTAGTTATCGTCAATTGGAAAATTAAAGATGTTGGAAATAGATTAATTAAGATGTCAAAGTTTCATTTTTATTGAAAGGTGGATGAATGAAAAAGGAAATAAAACAAACCACATATTCAAAAAAGGTAAATATCTTATACGACTAGCAAATGTTAAAAAAGGAATTGTCCAAGTGGTTTAGTTTTCACGAAAATAAATAAATAAATTACAAGTACTAAAATTTATGATAATATCATCAATCATCATCATCAACATACTTCAGTGCCTCAAAAGGCTTTCGCTCATTGCGGGATGAGGGGGGATCGAATGTACACAGTCTAACCCCTATATTTTAAAATATAAAGCGGTTGTTTCCAAATGACCCATGAAAATTTATGATAATATAATGTATGAAAATTTACGAAATAAATTTTTTAAAAATATTTTAACATTTGATTTCTATATCATAACAGATGTATGTTCCAGCACAAAGTTAACATCCTTTTCTTTTGATCTTTCCATTTCAATTCGAGGCAGTGCAAAATCGAACAAAATGCATATATTTATCAAAAAATTATTCTATATTTTAAGTAAAAATATATAATTATATATTTATCAAAAAACTTATCCTATGTTTTAAGTAAAAAATATATACCCACAAACAAAATCTTGTCTAGTCAACAGAATGTCTATCCAACTATTCCTTAAAGTTGACAACATCTAAATTATTTTCTTCTAGTAATAATTTACCCTGTAGTAAAAAAGGAAATCTATTTTTTGACCAAAAACGAAGAAAAAAGAAAAACAGCACAAACAAAAACACAAATATACATATAGAGATTTTCACATTCACATATATGTGCGCGCTAATATATATTATTTTCCATATATTATATAATTGTATATAATAAAAATAATAAAAAGCATGGAAAAGAACAGAACAATATTTGCTAATATATATTTTTCATAAACTTCTCTACAAAACACAACTTTAAGACAAACCAGACATCATATCCCTATACTATAATCAACATGTTGAATCTTGAGATGTAACCACACAACCTTTTGAATCATTTGTCAATTCTCTTATTTGGATGTTCTGTAAAGTCTCAAATCGTAAACCTCCATAAGACACATGAAGTTCTCTTCAGCTTATTTAAGATTGTGCTTTATGATGACTTATATGAATCTTTCCATTTAGACTAACCGAAAATCTTGTGACCTAATCAGAAGCTAAATCACTAGCAATAGATGTACCAATCCAGTATGCATATGCCTCAGGCAAAGCTATAAACGTTGAATCAATCAAGGTTTGAGCTTTTGCATCTTGATGGAATTTATCAAACATATTGACACTCCAAAGAACAGTGTTGGTATAGGATATGTTAGCCTTGAAATCATTGTAATAGAAATCATAATTCTTTTTAGGATTTTGAAATAAGAAAGTGATATTCCAATTGTTTGGATTGTGCAAAATTAAAGGATAAATGTAACGCGTTAATACAGAAAATGAAGAGGGTGACACAGCCTCGAGTTGGAACTTGGGATCGCGAAGCAATGTAGTAGTAACCTCGTGATCAACATAGAACTCGCTAAAAGCTAGAGTGACACCGAATACGCTAGCTAATATAAGTAAAAAAATTTATGTCCGAATATACTTGAATATTTTTGTAGAGTCATTCATTTTTGTTGCATCCTTCGTATTTGATTTCTCCTCCATTTTTATTCACCAACAAAATCTTGACAAAAGTTTAATGATATAAAAGGTGTATTAAGTAATGAGCTAATTTGTTCACGTAGAATGTATTTTTTTTATCTTGACATGTGAGGTCTTATATAGAATAGAAAAAGTCATTATTCTAAAAGGAATAGAAAAACTTTTAAATTGTCATCCATAACATAATTGGTTTCCAAAATATTTTTGTAATTTATGTTTGGATTAATTTGAATTAAGGTAAAGGACGTCTTTCCTAATTGTATTCTACTTAGGCTTAGGTTTTCTAGAAACTTTTTCCAAAACCAAATCATTATAATTTATAAGTCGTTTTCGTTAATCCTTATTATACCAATTTAATTTCAATTTTTAAATATATTATCTATTATCTATATAGTTACCAACTTATTATACTTAATTAATTTATTAAGTTAGATTTTAATTTTTATTGTATAGTAAATTAGTAATCATAGCTTGTTCGACTTTGACTTACATATACACCTATATATTAGAGAAATATGACTAATGTTAATATCTTAATCTCATTCCAATGCAAAGTTAACTATTCTTTTATTTTTTTGAGTCTTTCCCTTTGAGAAAAGGATCAAAATTATTTTTTATCTTTGAGTTAAGAATTAAGGTAGTCCTTTTCTTTTAATATGGAGTACTAATAGTCTCCATGTTTTAAGAATAGATGCACTTTTAATATGCTTGAAAATTTTTATCTAATTTTTAACGAAGCTTCTCTTGCACTTGGGAAACTTTTTCACCATTGCTAACCAAAGCTCCCCTTCTTCTCCTTTTATACATCCTAGAGTAGCCATATTCTATAATTCATAACTTAATTCACCTCTATGAGATAAACAAAATTAATCTAAAAAAGCTCATATTCTATAATTCATAAGTATGAGACAAACAAAATCAATCTAAAAAGGCTCATATTTGAAGAAGTAAAATTTATGTAGTTGCATTTCCTTGTTTTTGAAGATTTTTTTTGTGTGCATGAGATTAGGGTGATTATCCATTGTGCTCTTGATAACACACTAACTAAAATTCCCAATTGAATTTAATTGGGAGGCTATTATGCACAATGATGTCTGCA
>JAOTQJ010000049.1:16823950-16834376 GCA_025642045.1 Solanum sejunctum | reverse complement strand
GCGTACATCCGACCCTCCCTCACCCCGCAATGAGCGGGAGCCTTTCGAGGCACTGGGGTATGTTGATGATGATGATTTTGACAACACTGCTGGTGTGATTATGGCACAAGATTTAGCATCATTTAAATCTATTTATGTGATGCATAAACATAATTGAATCATTTTCATCAACAAATTAATTTTATGACTAATGAAATCAATTGGAATTAGTTTACGGATCATTTATCAAATTAATTTCTCTATTAGGTTTTGCTCTTGCAATGTTTTTAGATCATAAAGAAGCAATGAAAGTTAATCAAACACGGTGTTTGAAAAAGTATTTATTTTAGCAGAAATCGTGTCAGTGCTAACTTTCACTGATGGGACATCACAAACAGTAACACAATCCTCATCTTTTATGTTTTTAGTTATAGGAAAATTCAATAGTATGCACTAATTCAGATCCTGTGTTTTAAAATACAAACAGATTTTTTTGGTTAAAAATATTAAATAGAATACTGAAAAAAACAGAAAAGGAAAGAAAAAGAGTCTAATAGGGAAATGGGACAAGGCATCGTAGAGCAAGTGGCACAGAATTTTGGAGAATTTCTAAATAGGGCAAGCATGTCAAATTCTTAACGGGTCAAACCGCACCCCGCCCAGCCATTTGCATCCCTAGTGGTTTATTCTTTATTGAGCGTAATTGGTTATGTAAAAATCTTTTTTCCTTGCCATTCTCCATTTTTTGGAATTCGGTTGATGGATTTGGCAAAATGGAATTAGGGGTTAAGAGGTGGGGCTGACGTCGGGTGATGCATAGCATTCCATTGATACTATTGGCACTATTAAAACCAGTCTCTTATTCCTAGTCCACATCAATTCATCTTTACCGTGATAGATGGGAAACTCGCAGCCGCTACTTTTTGGGTGTGCACAGGGTAACCCCCGCTTCTATGCAATAACTGACACACCACATAGGAGAGGTATCCTGCACTAGGCAGGCCCGGCGGGCTGAGCACGACCCAGAAGGCAAATCACTTGCTTTTGCTGGCGAGGGGTTTCGAACTTGAGAACTCCAACTTGGAAGTCCCAAGCCCAAATCACTGGCTACCCTGAAGGGTAGTGGTTTTTGGCTTTTAAGCTCTTTTTTTGTTTTGGATTTTTTTGGGTGATACAAAAAGTGCTTAAAAAGTACTTTTTCAAAGCTGAAAAGTAACCAAAAAGACAAATCAAAAGTTGGAGGTGCCCCGCTTATGGTTTTGGCTTTTAACTTATAAGCCATTTAAACAAGCCAATCCAAACACACCCCTGGTGTATTGTTGTTAAAGATTTACTTAGGAATGATTGTGCTGGCACTACCAGTTGAGCTCTTTGTCTTGTTTAGACAATGTACCATTGAAGTCACCGAGGCTCTAAGACAGCCTCATCTCCTATGAGCTTTGTTTTGAAGAGGGAGACACTAAGCAATACTTATAGTCAGCAAAGCAACTTGGTAATTGTTAAAGAAATATTATGAAAGACTTTTGAGTTATGAAAAGTAAGAAACTAGAAATTTAGTACAGTAAAACCAGTTATAAGATCTGAATTAGAAAACTAAAACATCTTTGCATTTCAATCGGAAAAATTAAAGAGTTCTGAATTTGATCTGCTTTTTGTTTTCCTCATTGATAGAATTTTCTTAGTGTTTGTAGATACTTTATGCTTTTTTTATTTTTTCCTTATTTGTCCCTTCATCATAGCACAAGCTTTATTGTGTCTTGCATGTAGAGACCCATTAGATTTGACAATTTTACTAATCACCTTTAATAACAGCGGAAGGCAACTGCAAATGTAATAATTCTGAGGGTTGGGTTTGGGGAAAGGAATGGGCGACTTCGTATTACGAGGTGAGGTGTTGAACAACAAAAAACTACTTTGTCGCTAGAGAGGAGTATTTCCTTGAGGGAATTCTATCTATCTAGACAATGAGTCTTTTTTTTCTTTTCTCAGACAAAATAAGAAGAAAATAAAACGGATCTCATTACAGCAGCGCCTGGCTCTTTTTTGGCCAGATTTTTTTGAACTCTGGAAGTTAAATGACGAATACTTTGCCGTCATATACATGTAGGGTGCCACACGAGTCTTAACAATTATTGTGGTTCATATACGTATGCCAGGACAAGTTAAGGATCGTTTGTGCAAAGAGTTCTCTAGTAATTTTGGAAGTGTGTGTTGTTAAATTCTGTTTTGTTTGTTTCCCGTTTTGGGGATGCAGGCAAAATGCTATCCGTCTTGAGGAGAAGGAGAAGAGAGAAAAGGAAATCAGAAGCCAAATTATTGAGGAAGGTGAAGAATATAAGAAAGCATTCTATGAGAAAAGAAATCTCAATATTGAGACCAACAAGACCACTAACCGCGAGAAAGAAAAGGTGAAGCTTTAGGGAGTTACATTTGATCAATCAGTCTTTTACAAACTTGAGTTATATTTGATCCTCCCTACTCTTGCATTTTCTAGCTTTTCTTAATCTCTAACTTTGATAAGTTATCTCCTCCCCTCCCCTTCCCTCCCCCATGACAGTTGTACTTGACTAGTCAAGAAAAGTTCCACAAAGAAGCTGACAAGCAATATTGGAAAGCCATAGCGGAGCTGATTCCCAAGGAGGTGCCCAGCATTGAGAAGAAGGGAAGGAAAAAGGATCAAGAGAAGAAGCCAACTGTCACAGTCATCCAAGGGCCTAAACCTGGGAAACCTACTGATCTTTCAAGGATGCGCCACATACTGCTGAAGCTTAAGCACACCCCACCACCCCACATGATACCACCCCCTCCCGCTCCTGCCAAGGACACCAAAGTTGGTAAGGATGGAAAAGACAACAAGGATGCCAAAACTGGGAAGGATGGAAAAGACGCCAAGAATGCTAAAGATGCTGAACCAAATGGAACTTCAGATGCACCTCCCACTGATGCCAAAGTTACTCAGACATCAGAAGAACCTGCTTCTGCGGAATGAGCGGTTTTGGCTTAATTTCATTAGTCTTTGATGTTGTAATGCGTTATCCTCTTACATAATACTCCTTTTCTGTATGAATTTTGCATCACTTACTATATTCTGTGCCATTCTACTACTATTCTATTGGTTCGTGACAAACAATAGCTGCATTTTGTTGCATTGAATGTCTGAGTTTGTTTATTGTACTATTTAGGTTTTACTTTATTTGGAGGTGAATTCACTATTTTCTTTGTTTACAGAAATCTTATATTTCTTGTTTGAATTACTTGAGTTACTATTCTTTCACTTGTTACCATCATGTCAAATCGTCTTCTCTAATCATTAAATTATGTCATCCATAAATTGAGCATATCTAGAAAAAAAAAATCTATATACACCAAAACATTCAAGATGTACCTTTCATTCATATTTATCAACTAACTATAGTTATTCTCACCTTAATTTGTAACTGCTAAAATTAAATTGCTTGATGAAGTTTAAGCTATCATTCATATAGGGAGGCTTGCTTCTGAGTGGTGAAGAATATGGTTCAGTTTCAGAAAGTTAGCTTATCCCATCTATATGTTTATCATAACTTGTGGCATTTGGATTATGATTATTCTAATTTCTTGGTTTAATCAATAAATTGTTACATTAGACATAAAAATATATCAAGTTGATCGGAAAAAATAAAAAACAAAGAGATAATACCCAAAGCGTATTAAGGTCAACTGAAAATTAACATAGAATATGTAGCGCAACTATGTCCTCAATAAAACATTCGAGGTCATTTTGTACAGCGTAGTAGAAAAAATAAGGCATATACTATTTTGTTGTGTACACTTCATGTTGTGTTTATATTATTTATTCACTCTATTATGTATTAAGGTGTGTATTACTAATATCATGAATTTTTGAGTATTAGTAATATAATGATTTTAATGTATGTATTAGCATGATTAAAGATCCAATTGCCCCTTAAAATATTTTTTTCATTTTTTCCACCATAATTGTGGAGGGTACCTTTATAAAAAATTTCTTATGCAATTCATGTTATTTTTAATGCATCAAACTAAACAATGTATAGAAAATAACTACTATATGCATTACAATCGCAAGTATTATTAATATACTCTATTTAATATTATTCTTATATACTCCACGGAATGACCCTTTTAAATCCAAGTTTGACTTTGATTAGATCTTTCGCGCAAGCGCTAAATAAGCAAGCTATCGCTCCGTGGGATAAAAACCGAATCTCGCATTGAAAAACCTCTTTTGTATTATTTGTTGGAATAGATAATACATATATCATCAGATGCATATGTAGTAAAGGACCGACCGCTCTCAATCGACAAAATAAAACATCATAAACTATATAGTGTAAGTTGTCGGTTCAATAAGTTTCCAATAGTACCTGTCAGAAAAGAAAATAATAAGGTAAAAAGACAGGACCATGGTCATGCAAAAATAACACACATGAATTGCTGGAATTTTATCAAGTAACTTTTACAATGTCTTTCTATATTACTAATTCTTCTATAATGTCAATCTTCTGTAAACTTACATGGCATTCGTTTGAAATTTTCTAAATTTGAGTTTCTGACTCAACGTTTGATTCATGTGAAAAATTATCTGAATTACATTTGCAAAAAGATTTAACTTTTCTATGAAGATTTCAGGCTCAGTTTTCCAAATATTTCAACAACTCCAAAAACTAGATTTTGACTTCTTAAAAAACCTTTTCTGTGACAAATCCAAAATAAACAAGTTTGCAAGCTCAATCCTAGAAAAATCTCGAGCAAACGTCACCTAAAGCTGCAAAACAATCTACCAGGAAGAATGATTCAAGTGCCAGTTACCAAGGATGATTATCTAGGTGTCACCTGAGTGATTGTGATGGGTACAGAACTTTGTTGACTAGTATTGCATTCAGACAACTTCAATTTTGATCGCGTGTTGTCATCAGAATCTTCGAAGAAACCAGGTGGTGTAAGTTCTTTCTCATTTAGCTGGATATTTCTTGAAAGCATCTCAATAACCTGGCTCATCATTGGTCTTCTGTTTGCATTAGCTTGTGTGCAAAAGAGAGCTGTCTTGATGTACCTGACAACTTCTTTTTGGGGGAAATAGTCTAGTTCTTCATCGACCAACTCCAATAGCTTTTCCTCTTGATAGAGCCGCCAAGCCTGATGCAATAAGATTGTTCTGTTGTCATTTTGATCACATGATATGGAGGAAAAAGGGTAACCAAGAAATTGCATTGTTCAGAGATTCAATAACATGAACTAGAATATGTGATTATTCGTTTAAAACACAAGTTGAATTATGCAACACACATTGTAGATGCTACACCAGGAAACAAATGTAGTATCAAAAACGAAGTTAAGGGAACTTAGAAAAATCTGACCCACCCATTCAACAAGTGAGTTCTTATCGCCTCTCCAAAAATTGCTGCTGCTGCTCTTACCACTTACTGCTTCCAGTATTAGGACCCCAAAACTGTAAACATCAGCCTTCATCGTTAATTGTCCGGCTAATACATATTCAGGTGCCAGATAGCCACTGCTTAGAAGAGAGAAAAAGTTTGTAAGTTAGATGCTTGCCTCCAGCAAATCTTTTGGAGGGTGCTTGGTATTACAGATTCAAGAATTTCAATAATTTAAAGCTGGTCCTTTTGAATCTGCTATTTATCCTACTTGACAAATATGCATACAAGAGTATGGAAACAAGCAAGTTCACAGTAACTGGCGAGTCCTAACATAGTCTTTTGATAGTTGAGCACCGTTGAAGGTAAAACGCAAAACACCATGAACTTTGAAGAAGAAAAGAAATATAAGATGCATTCATTGTGCTTCTATGCAAGCATGACTAATCATTTTATGCCCAATTTAGTGGCATCAACGCCTGAATATAGTTGTAAATATAACCAATATCCTGGCTCCGACGATCATGACTATATTTAGACAAATTTTGGTCAACTAGTTGTCTGGTTCTTTTGTTAATCACTAACAGTACACAGGTGCACAGCACATAGCAGTAATGAATATGGGAAAAAAATTACTATTATTTTCAAATTCATATAGTATTACAAATGATAATGTGGAAAAGAAATAATTAGTCTACTATATTCATATCCTATTGCAAATGCTCCCATTCAGGCTCATTCACTCGGAAGACTCATCATGCCTTAAGGGCAAATAGTGCTTACGGACCTAACAACTTAGTTCTTTTTCTGATTTTGATTCTATCTATAGAGGTGTCTCATAGACTTAAGTTCTCAGGAAGCACATATATGTGGATTCTTCACCCAAGATAAAACAGTCATCACAACAAGTGACAATCACAAACCAAAAATGAGAAGAACGATAGGGGACTATAGTTATATGAACTTGTCACCTGTCAAAGCTTCAATTTTACTTTTTTACTTCATTGTGTTTATTTCCAGACATTATTTCCCACTCCATGTTTTTCCTTTTTCTTTTGGTATGTTTCCAACTCCTTGTTTTAAATACAATTACAGCATCTCATGATACCTTTAACTATTAATACATCCTAAAACACAATGAAGCTAGAAAATGTCCCTTTTTCAGAATATAGAGATTCAACTACAGTTTCAGAGGACGTACGTTGTTCCTGCTATCTTTGTGCTGATATGAGTGATGTTATCTGGGAAAAGTTTGGCAAGCCCAAAATCTCCAATTTTTGGTGTATAATCCTTGTCAAGAAGAATATTACTAGCTTTTATGTCCCTGTGCACTATATGTGGCACTAGTTCTTCATGTAGATATGCAAGACCTTGAGCGGTACCCAAGCAAATAGTAGCCCTCTTGTCCCATTCTAACCTAATACTAGTCCTTGAACCTGCATAGGAAAATACATATCAGCCATTCCATAATTCTGAAGTTAATCCTTTATTTTGACAGAAGTTTGGCAATACCAAACAGCACTCTATCAAGGCTTCTATTTTCCAAATATTCGTAAACCAAAATCCGGTTATTTCCGTCAGCACAGCATCCAATTATCTCAACTAGATTTGGATGTTTGACATTTGATATCGTCTCAATTTCTGTCAAAAACTCCCGCAAACCCTGCCTTGATTCTGCAGCTAGAGTCTTCACAGCTATTTCTTTTCCTTTTCTTAGAGTTCCCTGCAAATTTCACTGGAGTTAAAAACCAGGACTGACAACCATATCAATGTAATTCAAGACAAAAATATTTTAGTTACTAAAGTCTTAACCTCAGAAGCAATGTCAATTACCATGCACCTCTTTTAAAGAGAGGAGACGATAATGAAAATCTAACAACAAAATTTGAAAGTTATTAATGTAGAGTTACAGAGAATTTCAGAAATCTGCTTGCTCCTGTAACTAAAACCAAACATTAACATCCAAGAATGTAACACTTTAAACAGCACTATGCAAAAGACACAAAATAAGTTGTCAATGCATAAAACTGCTGCATGAAAGAGCATGAGACGCATTCGTTGAATGGAGCTGTACCTTGTATACTGTGCCAAAACCGCCTCGACCTATTTTATTAACTTGATGGAAGTTGTTGGTTGCTAATTTTAATTCGTTAAATGAAAAATTCTTTGTTCCTGCAATGGAGTCACCTGCCAGAAATAAAAGATACTTATGGTATATGAAAATGCAGAATAAGGGTCAATTATCTTAATTGTTGCTCATAAATTGAGGTAATAAGAAATTTTAAGCAGCAGTTTTTTTCAAAAGGCATCTAATTAGTACCAAGAACATAATGTAAGGCATCAAATCTTTGTGAAAATTAGACTCGGAATTGGTTGGAGCTTTCCCAGAAAACAGACAAATGGAATCTGCCATCCTCTGAGGAATGTGATCATTAATGAAATTTCACGCTACTCAGTATAGTCAGCTCGTTTTCACAATAAATAACACAAACACAACATACCTGAATAATAGTCTAACAGATAAGTACCAAATACCCTTGACTACACTCGAAATACCATTTAGACACTTACATTGGACCTGCCAATTTATCGTCTCTGGCGTCTTCCATATTTCAAGATGAAAATTCACTCAAGACAGAATTTGCATTGGTGTTACTTATGCCTAAGTTGAAGATGGGCTACAACCAAATGTGATATGCATCTTTAAAGTATTAAAGATGATTTGTGATATAGTTGTGAGCATTTTGTGTCATTTCTCATTATTTCACCGTTAATCCATCTGATATATGCAAACCATAATATTGATTCAGACTTTCAAGGATATTTTTTACCCTTTTTCGTATATAAAATCAAGTGAACTTCTGAAATGTTGTGACTAGACAAGTACTTCTTAATAGTTTCAAATGACATAAAGTTGGAAACAAGTCCTCTCAAAACCAAATAAATTCATAAAACCAGAAAACAAATGATTAGCTACCATCCTAGTTCCTACTAACCTCCTGTATCTCTTATATCATGGTGAACAAGATCACCACCCTTTTTCCGGGCACCAAAGCAGCAGCAACGCATGTCAACTTGTGGGACAAATATTCTCAATCAATTGATAGTGCCTCTTGATGAGTAAATTAACCGTTAGCCTTCGCCACGAATACCCTGTAAACAAAGCAAAGAAAGTTCTTTTTCACACGCAAAAAATCTTCCTCTGACTTGTTAAACTAATTATTAAGGAGAAACAATTTTTACTCAAGACAGACATTTCCTTTCCCCTATAAATAGCATCAGGTACTAGTATCTACTATCTATACTATAAAGAATTGTACTCACTCTTCCAATTTATATGACTGACTTTTCTTTTTAGTCAATCCGACAAACAATGATACATTTTTGTATTTAGTAACAATTTAACTTTAAAATATTGTACAAATATCTATAACTCATTTTCAACCATAAGTTTCAAAAGCCTTTTTACTTTCAACTTCGTGTCAAATCAAACTAACTCGTATAATTTGGAACAAAGAGAGTATATACAACAACAACATATCGAGTGGAAATCCCACAAGCTGGGTACGAGACTTTATCACTAACTCACAGAGACAGAGAGATTGTTTTTGAAAGATCCTCATCTTCAAAAATCATCACCAAAAGCCAAAATACTAGATATGAAAGGACTAAAGTGAACAACAAATGAAAACAGAAAGAGTATATGATTTTCAAAAATTGATTCAACAAAAATTAATATGGGCAAGCCCAAGCATAGTTTCCCTTTTGAATTTGGAACTCAAGGAGTTTGACAGCACTATTCTTCAGCTGCAACTAAATGAACGTTTGCATACATCTACATTTCTATTAAAAAAATGTCAACTCAAAGTCAAAAGGCAGGGAATTTGATCGCTTAATGTTGGAGAGAACGAGAGAACAAAAAAAAAAACCTCGAAATTCCTCAGGATTCAACAAAACAGAAAAGCAAATTACAGAAATATACAATTTACGTAATTTCATATAATCTCCACTCTTTTAAAAAATTATAAAAATACCTTCAATAATACAAAACTGCAACACCATACAAATTACAATCCTACTTCAATATCTTAATGCTCCTATATTTTTTTGACATATATCACTACTTTTATTTTTATACAAAAAAGAAGAAATTTTTGATAATTTTGGAAAAAATTAATATCAGTTAAAATTAGCTTCAAATATGAGATTTACGGAAATAATCATCAATGCTTAGTTCCGTACATGAAAGTAATCTGCGAATAATACTAATTGCGTACCTTGAAATTGGAAAAGCAGAGGAGAGAAGAAAAATGGAGAATTAAGAGAAAAAGAAGTTTGAATTAATTTATTGGTGGGCTGGTGGAGAAGAAGAAGAAAAGTAGTCGTCATGGTTGGATATTGCACAGTACGTATAAAGAGGATTTGTTTGATTTATACCGTGTTCTCACCTAAAAAGCAAAATTTCCCACTCGTGAGTGTGAAGTGTGAATCTCCAAACCGTCAAAAAAAAAAATTCCCCTTGACACATTGTCTAAATTAAATTTATTGATAATTAAGATTTAATTGATTATTTTTTTTATTTATTTAAAGGCATAAGTTAATTAATCTTAATTATTAAATTTAATTTAATATTATGTATCAGTTATTAAGATATTCCTTTTATTTATTATTATTTTCTAATTTAATTTTATTTTCACTTGTTCCTAAATTTATTATTGACACTCAATTTTTATCCTCCACGTATCAAATTAATCATCGAGTTTTATTTTTTGTTATAACAATTTTAAACATTTTAATAAATAAATAAATAATAGTGCGTGGGGGCCACGCACCCCAACCTTTTCATTTTCCTTTTATTCTCCGCAAACTAGATCCCCTTTTCCCATTCCCTTTCACCCATCTTCTTCTTCTTTATTATTCCCTTTCCCCAAACCCTAGCGCCGCACCTCTCCCCCACAATCCCAACATTCCCCGACAACTCCCATTCCCCCATGATCGTTTGTCCCCTCACGCATACCTTTTTTTTAATTCAAAATTGATTCATTTCGAAC
>JAOTQJ010000049.1:16802967-16823850 GCA_025642045.1 Solanum sejunctum | reverse complement strand
TACGTGTTGGGATTTTGTCTAAAATCTCTTATTTCGATGTTTCTGTGACTCCTTTAGTTTCTTTGATTATAGAGAGTTAGGCTTCTTTACTTTGCTTAAATGACGATTGCTATGATAGGCTTGGTATCCAATTGTAATTGTTACGGTTACTTGGGTATTTTTCTATTTTCACAGTCTTAACAGTTTGTGACTTCAAAAGGTTTATTTTGTGTAGAAAAACTAATGAAGTCAGTGTTTTTGGTGTTCCTTTGTTTAGTCTGTTAGTTTAAGATGAAATCTTTATCGTGTAACTTGGTTATTTCTTATTTAACACCAGCTGGACTTCAAAATATAGTCATTGTTTAATCTTGAATTGTCGTAGTATTTCTGTTAGCTTAGTTTTCTGGTTTACCGCTGGTGCATACTCCATGTGTTACCAGAAGATAGAAAAGCTTTAAATGTAGGATATCATGTGGTATTTCTATCATTATTGTGCCTTGAATTCTTCTGCTTCTCTGGTTCTATGTCTCTATTTTGGTTAGTGATGTTGCTCTCATCTATGTCTGTTCAAATGGCTGTTTCTATTTGGTTCAACAGTTATGTTGTCATTCTGGTCTGGTTTGGTTTTCTTTAGAGTTGGTATTGTTTAAACGAAATAATCTATCAACCTAGTAATAGCTTATGCTTTGTTATATGATATTATTCATTGTTTAGTGGAAGGTGTTTGGTTGAGGATATGGTAGGTCAACATGTCTTGGAAGTTTCATTATGCATTAGCATTAACAAATTAGAGTCCCTTACTAATTCTTGAATTTTATTTCTTTGCATGAATGATGCTCCGAGTCCATTTCGAACTCCCTATTCTGCGCTTCTTGGGCCATGGAGGCCCAGACTTCATCTTCTTCGAGTCAGCACAATTCCTAGGAAAAAGTAGTTGTTATACATGAGTATACACAACAGCACGAAAGAAAGGCTCAAAAGTTGCAATGAGGATTTAAACAGGATAAAGATAAACTTTAGCTCTCTTCTCATATTATTTTGCTTATGAATTTGTATTTGTTCGGATGCTAACATTTTGCTTTTTATTGGTTTCAATCTAATTAAATTCTCAGCAAGTTAAAATTGTTATTTTCATCTTTATTTTGAGAAAATGCTTTCATTAAAAAATAAAAAAAATATAAAAGTAGGGAAATATATAAAAATAAAAAAATAAAATATTATTTCATCACTTTAGTTTAGTTGTCAAATTTGGTCAATTTTTGTAAGTTTAGTCAAATGCTTTTAGTTTAGTTGAGTCTAGTCAAATCTTTTCAATTTGGGTCAAAGTCTTTCCAAAAACAAATCAAAAATTCAAAATCAGTCAACCTTTTTCAAGTCAAAAATTAGTCAACACTTAATCGCCGGATAACCGCATTTAGCGGCCATTTCGAGTGCGTAAAACCTTCTCGAAGTGGAAATGTGAACCCGAACCTATTTTCTGAATTTTAAAAGATTTTTCTGTTAGGTCTTTTAAAATATTTAATGGTTTCCTAATTATCCGTAAAATTAGGTGACGACTCTGTCTGTTTTCCTTTCGAATTTTGAGAATTGATTTTTCTCAAATTAATCGAGTTTGAATTGATTTTCGATTTTCGAATTATTTTCTTTAAAGCAAGCCATTTTTCGTGTTAACATTTATTTACAAGGTTAATATTTTTGAAAAATATAAAACTTTTTGAAAGTCTTCCATGATCGATTAACTCTTAGATTACTTAGGAAATATTTTTTGAAAAAACAGTACTTTTATTAAATTGAGAAACACTTCCATTTTACATTGTATTAGTAGTATTAAATGTATTAAAATTTGAAATTATGACTTTAATGAATATTTTTATTAATTAATAGGGATAAAATGATAATCTCACTATACTAATCATTATTTTCTTAATAAGTGTGTCAAGTTAAAATTTAACATCTAATAATTTTATTTTAAAAATATTTATTTTATTTTTAATGAGATAATTTATTATCATATAAATGTTTATGATTTTTGTTATAATTTTTTTATTACTAATTCTACCTTATTAATTCAAAGAAATTATAGGTCTTCTCAACCCTTTCATAAAAAGAACTTTCCGAACTCATTTCCCTTTTACTTTTTCTTTCTTTTCTTTTGTCTGATTTGTATCCAACAAATGACTCCTACGTATTTTTCTTTCTTTTTTTCTAATTTGTATACAACAACATACTCCTACATATATATGCACACACAAAAAACACCAATTTTACTAAATTTCAGTGGTAGAACTTGAAGAATTTAAAACAAATTCATAATTTGCAAAATCATTGAATTTGTTTCACTAATCTAATGGCGTAATCACGTGTAAATAGACATGGACTATACCAAAGAATCACAGTCTATGAATCGTACCTTATTACAGAATTATTCCTATGCATTTTAGAAGAAAAAATCTACTCAAGAATTTTCAATGGAACTTTACTGGAATTGGAGAAGAAAGAAGCAAGAAAAAGTTTTGTTTTTTATTATCAAAATTACGTTGTTTCTCTCCACAAATTTTTTTTTTTATAAATCTAAAGTGACACAATTTTTCAAATAGTTTTATCTCTTTTCTTTTATTAATAAATAAATATATATTATTTAAATATTAATATGAATCTAGATTGATCCATATGGGCGATCCAATTAAATTTCCTTGATAACTAAATATTAATTTATAATTGGACACTCTGGTTTTGGGTTGTTAAAATTAGTCAACCTATAGGTAGATCAATCTAACCAAACTTTTAGATTGTTAGGTAAATGTCTAATACACTAGGTAACAGTACACTAAACTCATATTAAACTTTCACTACACATAATTCAGATAAATATGACACGAGCTCCTATATTTAAATCCACCATTTATTTAATTAATTATTGTTAGTTAAAGTCTCAAGTTAGGAATTCATCTTTTTTATATTTAAATATTTTAGGCAGTGATGTATTTTGTAATAAATAATTGTGGACAGAGATAGGTAAAAGATTAATGTACTAGTAAAATTTTAATATGAATTGTTGAGAAATCTAGAACGTCAAATAATACTTCCAAAATCCAAGGATAATAGTCAAAACATTAGTATATTTTTAATAAAAATCATATAATTGGCCAACATCAAACTTATAATTGTTACCCAAAAGGGTGATTGAGTGAATGCACCGATGAAATTCCATACCAGAGGTTGAGGATCGATTTTTCCGACAAATATTTTTCTCAGTTGAGCTTATCATATCAAATTCTTTTAATATTATTTATCTATTATGTGTAATCTTTATCTTATATGTAATTTATAAACTTAACATAAAAATAAAATTTATTCAGTTATACACTCAAAAAATATCAAGTCAATATAATTATAGAGAGTTATAATTTTTTTGTAAGCGACGTAATTGATAAATATTTTTTATACCCACAAAATATAAAACTTATCAGTAATTTTAGTTATATATAACTTTTTAAGTCATCACATAAACATGTCTTATAAAGATAAAATATACAACATATATTGTATATTTAAGATTTTTTTTCCCTATAGCTTATCACAATTTCACAACTATTACTAAATTATCTTTAAATGTTTTAAAATAATTTTCTAGAAAAAAAAATTGTAGTAATAATTATGGTTGACATGCTTAAACAAATGAACAATGGTTGACCATAATCTGTGACGCAATCAAGCCTTTTCTAAAAGGACGACTAAGTTGCTATTGGCTACTAATTTGTTTTATTTGACTTGGAATCTATATTAAAAATATATATATCTTATTAAATTAATTTATTTTTATCTTATTTTACTTGATCATTTCAACAAAATTAAAAGTTTTGTCATTGTTTATCATATTGTTTTTAATATTAAATAATTATATAAAGTAATATTAGTCGAATTTAGAGCATCATCGATGGAATTAGTTTAGCAAATTATATCATTAATAAAATTTTATAAGAATATATCAGATTAATAAACGTCAAATAATATGAATCGGCGAAAGTATTTATTCAAAACTATTTTTGATGGAACCAAAATTGATTCAAGTTTTGTCTTTGGTTGAACAAAGCTCTATAAGTTTGTTTTTTTCCTAACCAACTTTGATTACCTAAAAAAATTCTTATTCTTTCACTTGTGGAAAATTAAACTTAGTCTAAATTTAATTTTCTTTATTTTTAAGTAGTATTTTTCAAATATGCATAAGAAAAATTAAATTAACTCTAGTATTATCGTAGTCAATAGATTACTTAATAAATCTCATATGACAAAACTTAATCAAAAAAATATATAAAAATTTCGAATCTAAAATCTCATATATGTTTAATTATATGTTCAACTGATTCGACCACCCTTATGACCCTTGAATTGCTGGTTTGGTCTTCTTCATATATATGGATGAATGCGTCTACAACATTTGTTATGCTATATTAAAGCATCTTAATACTATATGTTATGTGTATAACATACAAACATGTCAAAAACAAGGATGAAGTTATGACTTAGATTAAATTACTTAATATCAACCAAACAAAACTTAAGCAGAAAGTTGGATTAAATTACTAATAAATTAGAAACACATACACATATTAATTGAATTTTAGTTAAATAAAAAAGTAAAATTGAATATGATTTGTGGTGTATTGATTTTCACAAAAAAACAAAATATGATCAATATTATTAATAATTATATCATCATTATATTTATATTCCATGAATATTTCACAACTCATTTAGTATTCTTGCAAAAAGTTAGGCATATATAAAATGACGGATGTTTTTTAACAAAATATAAACTCGTTCATTAATTTTTGTATTTGCAAATGTAAAATCATGATGTGAAATTTCTTAATCAAGTTTTTTGAAGAATTTGAGATTTCATGTCATGATTAAAATTCTATGTCCAAAATCAATTTCAAATCACGAGATGAGATCGCATGTCCAAATGCTATTGAGACAAAATTAAAAAAAAAGATATATGGCAAGGTATTACTTAAGTAAAAAATCTAATGTTTCTTTTTTATTTTAACAAAATTTGTTGGTGTTAGTGGTATAAATTGTGGTTGTTATGGTCATTGGTTTTCTTGTAACTGATATGACCTTTAGAATTTCATAACTCATGTAAATACTACCTCATGTCCTACCTCATTAGTATCTTGTAACTTATGTAACTTCTAAGACATGATTCTTCCATTCATATATCTACATTACTATTCACATTAATCATATTTAAGACAAAGATAAATTTTCACCTATAAATAGTGATGTTTCTTCTCTTGTGAAGTGTGAAAAATGAGGAGAGAGAAAATATGAAGTGTGGATAAAATATTGTAGTGCGTAATGCAGTCAGCAATAGAGAGAGTAATTATATTTTAAAGGAGGGTGTTCTTTTTGTGAAGTTTTGAACTTTTTAACTAATCCGAAATTGTTTGAATCATACAACTTTGTTGGTTTGTTCTATCTTGGAGGGAACAAGTCATGTGTATTACCATTAGATCGGTGTAGATTATGTCGCAGTGGGCTTAAATCTTCTTAAAAAGAGCGAGATATTCACACCTCCTGAATGAATTTTTTATTCAATTTGATCATTTTTATTTTTTAACTATAATTTATTATATTTATAATATATTATACCAACAAAATCCAGTATAGTTAATATAATAAAATTAATGTCCGTCTATATATCTAACCAGGACTTGTACCTAAACACGTCTTATTTCGGAAAAAGGAAACTTCTGTTCTTTCCAAATCTTTTTTTTTTCAAATGGAGCCGGCCATGTGTATTGTTTTGACTTTTATGTTCTTGTTTTTCATAATAGATTTATTTTATAAAATTAAAAAACAATTTTATATTTAATTTTTAATTTATTTTGTCATTACTTATAGTTTTTTTCGTTTTACGTTTTTTAAGATGTTGTATTTATTATATTTAAAGAGTAATATTATAAAATTATTTTTATTATTTACTACTTTTTAATTTTTATATTAAATTAATAATAAATAACTATTATTGAATGGAGGAAGTATTAACATCTTCGCTGTCAAACATAATTTGGATTAATATGTTCAATCGTGAAATTTTGTATGTAACAAGTCTCATATTTGACTTTTACCCAACTCTGTCTTTGTCAATTCCCACCGTGACATTCAAAATAAAATATAATTGGGACTTAATCAGGAGAAAAAGTATTAATTAATTTGTAATTGTATATTTTAACATTATATACGTTTTATTATATTAGACAACCTATATGATTGTCCTGTTTTTTTGGACTTCATTGGACACAGAATCTTCCATGCTTAATAGATTCAAATGTTAATCGAGAATGATTCAGATGAAGAAGAAGAAAAAAAGGTATATTTTCAATTTTTTTTTGCGTTCACACATGATCAGAAAGAATGGCATTAGGGACGGAACTAGCCTCTTACCTACGAATTTAATAGAATTAGTAGATTACGCCTTTGGCACAAATTTATATTTATATTTAAAAAAACTATTTAATATGAGCGGATAATTTATTGAAAATACATTGATTTCTTTTCTTAGAATCTAGAACTCGTAAATTTTTAACTCTGCCTAACGGAATATTTGATATGATGTACAAAAATAGTGTTGAATATGATGTAATAGTGCTAGCATTTAATTTTGTATATTATAAATAACAAGCATGGTATGACTTTTATTTTTTTTTCTATTTATTTGCAAAAATTTCCTTCACAAATATGATAGGAAGGATGTGAAAAAGCTTTTCAGGAATAAATTAAATTTGTCAATGCTAATACTTATAATAAAACTCCTTGGATTGCTAATACCACAATTTCACATGTATTAATTCAAAAATAATACCAAATAAAGTGAGAGGTTGTTTGGTAAAATGTATTAGCAAAAATAATGTAAAATGTATTAGCAAAAATAATGTATGTATCAATTAGTGTACTAGAAGTATTTTGATTGGTACACTTTCATTAGTTATACACTTTATTGTATATTGTGGTATGTATTACTAATGTCATGAATTTCTAAGTATTAGCAATTCAAGGGGATTTAATGTATGCATCAACATGTTAAAGACTCAATTGTCCCTTAAGATTCTTGTATGCAATACATGATATTTTTAATACACCAAACCAAACAATGCATAAAAAATATTATTTGCATAATTAATGCTAGCATAACTACAAATATTATTAATACAAACATTACTAATATACTTTGATTAACATTATCCTTATACGCGCTACCAAGCGACTCCTGAGTGTACTAAACAAAGTATTAATTAATTTCTAATTTATGGATTTTTTTTTCTAATGCAACCTACCAAGTGATCCCAAGAAATACTATAGTCCAGCTATTGATTGAATCGTCATTAGTATAAAGCATTTATCTACAAATTTCTCAATTTTCATTCATTCAATGATTTGATTCCTAGAGAATGACATAAAACTCTTAGTATACTTAGTCTCAAGTCATACACTATTAGCAATCTACTCTAATACAAACATCAATAATTAATTTCATAACTTAAATTCATAATTTATATAAATCATAGGAAAATAACTTTATCATTACTCTTTAAACACCCTGTCTAATCTCTGGACTTTATCACAACAAAAGTTCTTCTTTCTCTTGGTGAAAGATATGGGCCAAAAAGGTGATGATAATTTGACTTCCGTACTATTTGGATATTAGACAATCCAAAAGAAAATGTCATTTTCAAGGTTATCTCAATTCGGCTCACAAAATTAATTTTAAAGTGGGTCATAACTCATACATACAATTGGGCTTTACACTATATGGATCAAATACAATGCCACCAGTTGGATTTCCCATGGGTTTATCCTATCAGAATTTGCTCCTTTTGTTTCTTTATCCAACAAAATCAAGAAAATAGTGTCTTTCTCTTCACAACTCTAACAACTAGTTACAATATTTTTAGTAGAAAAAGAAATTGTATTTCAAGAGAAATAAATAACATATTTGTTAGGGAAAAAACATATTTTTGAGCCAAAGGTGATTAATAAGAATATTTTTGAATCAAACTATTAACAAATAACTTTTTTATTCATGTAGGTTGTTGGAAGTTGTCTTATTACTAGCCTATTCCTGTGTATGACTTGGTTAAAGTGTAGAGCTCCGTGTTGGTCGTAATATTAACATATTCATGTAGTTTTTGACTTTTGGTATCTGAGATCATATATGGTTTATTGTGCTTAGGCGACCGCACCTTATTGTCATTGTTACAATTCTTTGCGTATATGTTCACCGTACTTTGCCATTAGATGTTACGCTTTCTTTTAACTATTGCTTTGAATTGCTTGAGCTAATAATCTTTTGAAAATAGCCTTTTGTACCTTAAAGAGATAGTGATACAAAATGCATTGACCCCACTTTATACAATTTATTGAATGTTATTAATTATTATTTAATTTAATATAATTTAAAATGAATCCAGACAATTTGCAAGTCACGTGAAAGTTAAATCTTCAATTTAACATAATTTAAAGTGAATTAGAATAAATTTGTAATTAAATATAGAAAAATAAAAGGGAAAATTATGGGTGATGATGACTCAAGACAATAAATGGATCAAGACCCAATTCAACTTAAATTTGCTTGAAATTAAAATGGATTGGATAAAAATGGGTCAAGATTCAACTCAACATAACTTTTACTTATTTTATTTTTTCTTTTTCAATATTTCAGTATCTAATTAAATTATATTTTTTTTAATTTTTTGTTATATAAAATATATTAAATTAAAAAAAATATTTTATAAATATTTTATCAAAATCTCTTTCGAATCAATTCAAATTACATATCAACCAATTTTAAATAAATTAAGATAAATTAAATTAATAAACTACTGCATTATTAATTCATCAGATTGAATTGGATTTCATTTTGCCAATCATAGAAAAAACAGCCTTTTAAAGTGAAAGTACTTTTGTTTGTTAATTTAATGGGTTACCTGTCTCATCACAAACTCCCCACTCAGCCCCAACCCAAAAAAACATTTTTAAGAAACAACAGAAAAACCGTAGCAGCGAAGCAATTGGCCGAGTTGATTTTGTCCTCAACACTTACATAGTACAGTCAAAATAAAAGGCCGAAAAAATTCGCACTACCTGGAATCTCTTCACATTCGCCCCAATTCCTCTTTTCCCACTCAAACCCTAACCCCACACAGTCACCATAGTGATTTCTGTCGCCTTCAATTGCCAAGACTTTTCGGCCAACCACTTCTCTCTCTAACCCCTCATTCTTTCTTTCTCTCACTATATACGTATACACACACAAATATATTATATATATATTAGGGTTTTTTGGACCTTTTTGGTTTTATACAAATGAACAATCAGCAAACACCTGTTGCTAAAGAGTCTGAACAGGAGAAGGAGGGGGAGGAGTCTTCTTCTGCTATTACGAATTCTCTCGAAAATTCTACTAAGGTTCACGAAAACGCGGATATCGTTACTGAAGACGATTCCATGGTGACGGAGAAGGATGTCTCTTCTGTTGATGACGATCCCATGGAGGAGGATACTGTCAATCCTTCTAACGTATTTTGTATCAGGCTCAAACAACCTAAGTCTAATTTGCTTCATAAAATGAGTGTTCCTGAACTTTGCCGCAATTTCAGGTGATTCTTTTTAGCTTCTCTGTAATACTACTGGAAATATTGTTTTTCTTGATTAGAATAAAATTTAGCTAATAACTTAGTAATTAAGCAAGGAAATAATCGAATTTGAAAAAAGCAGAAAAAATTAGATTAGTCTTTTATTGGGTATAACTTAGTTAAAATGGTTAGCTATACTGAGAGTGGAAAACTTCTTGGAACTTCTCAGTTTAACTGAGAAGTGGTGAAAAATCACTCATTTGAGTTCTAAGCTTGCAGCTGGTGGAACTCACTGCCTCAATCGTAGCTAGGTGCTAAGCAAATGTTGACTTGTTAATCTGACCACATTAATTTGACTCCCAACTAGACCAATACTGGTAGGGCAATCACCACTAAGTTTAATGTCTAGATATATCATAAGTGCAAATTGGGCCTTATAATTTGTTCATATATGAAGTAATTCACTAATGCAAAACAAATTTGTTTCACCGGAATATGGAAGATATGGGAAGAAAAAACAGAAATTGCAGTCTCATTATAGATTTTGAAATTAGTAAGTGCAATTCAAATTGATCTGGCTGGTGTCGAAACCAGGCAATGTATGTTTTTCTATAAATTAAGTGAAGTTTCACTTTGAAGAAGCATACACTTCACTTCTCACTTTTAAATTATAGCTCCACAAATCTTTTTGCTCTTTTCCAGAAAAAGGCAGCTTTAGAGCGCAAGTCAAACTCATGATAAGCCGAGCAAACATGCACACCTGGTTTAGCAGTTTGCTGTGCTTTGTGATCTTGTTCTTCTCCAAGACTCAATGCTTCATCTCTTTCTTTAGCTTAGTAACTTTTCATCTCTACAAAAACTCATTTTGGAAGCCCTTTGGGGCTTCGGATGAAGAATGCACAAGAAATTAATAGACTAATAGGATAAGAATAGTCCTTCACAAAAAAAAAAGGAAAAATAAAAAGAAAAAACTCCTCAAAATAGGATGAGAATTGAGATTTTGATAATGGACATACATCATTTGGCACATCAGATCCAATCTTCTGTCAAATGCCACATGATATCAAGAGTGACATATTAACGTAACTATAGGAATGCTCAAGATCAACTTACAATGTAGCATCTAAGGTTTGTTTGTTCCACAAAAATGTTTTTTTCTGCAATTGACTTGAGGGGTTGGCCTGGTGATAGTTGACTTGAGCCTTGGGGTTTTCTCCCTTTCAAGGTCTCAAGTTCGAAACCCATTGAGTGTAAACAATTTTTGAGGGCCATCGGATTGGGTAAAACCTGAATTAACCGTGGTGCACTTGCGTAAAACTCCTTGCCGAAGGCTTGTGCACCTCCGGGATTAGTCGGGGCTCAAAGAGGCTCGGAAACCTGGTGCAAATAAAAAAAAAAAGTTTTTCTCTGCAATATAAAATCCCCACTAGACGCTGTTCCCAATATAAGAGAAAGAAGCTTAGGGGTTATCTCGTTGAAGTTCCACCAATGTTATATGCCTGATATGTTTAATATCACTTGCCCGGTCACTCTTATGAATGTTCAGAATAAAGCAGTAAAGTAGGCATATATCTTATCTAACAGGAAAAATCAGATCTGGCCATAAGCCCAGTACTATACTGTATCAATATTGTCAAATGCCATGTTCTTTTCTTTTTCTCTTTTGTGGAATGCCATGTTCAAATCATCGGATCTAGGAGCTTCATCTCCGTGCTTTATTCAATTTTTGACATAACAGATCTTGCTCGTACTTATTAGAATACACTTATTCTAATAGTTATGAGAGTAGTTTTCCTTAGAATGCTGCTAGGATGGGGGCAGGCATGAAATTTATCATGTGTCAACATGTAGCTCATGAGATCTATTTGCTATTGAACTACTGATGCTTGAGGTTTTCATGATCTATCACACAATTATTATGAATATATCCTTCAAATCTCTTTCAAGAATGTACTGATCCTTAGTTAAGCAATCAAGAACATGCTTTTGATATTTTTTTTCTCATTGTCCAGCAGTCATATGGTTATCTTCTCTCTCTCTCTCTGTGTGTGTGTGTGTGTGTGTTCCTCCGGCAGTTGCTTTCATTTCAAATGGATAGATATGTTGTCTTTAGTTTCTGAATTGCTTTTTTGAATTGTTTTCTTAGTGCTGTTGCTTGGTGTGGAAAGCTAAATGCAATAGCTTGTGCATCTGAAACATGTGCAGGGATTCCAAGGTTAGGGCTTTGATTTCATCATTGTATATTATTTCAGAACACTGTAATTTAGTGCACTTGGATATCAAAAACTGTCCAGTGTTTCCACTAAAAGATGAGGAGAATGTGCAAATTTACAATGTCAAATTCGATGTGATCAAATTCTCGATATATCACTTTATATCTTTGCATGTACTGTTTTATTCTTATTACTTCTAACTTTTTGTAGTTCAAATGCAAATCCACCTTTCTGGATCCCCATACATATAGTCATCCCAGAACGACCAACTGAGTGCACTGTGTTCAATGTTATAGCAGGTATTGTAGAATGACTTGATGGTGTTTTGGCTACTGGGCTATGTCAGTCATGCTGTGCCTTAATTGGAGGTTATTTGGGGCCAACTTTGTTTAGTTGTTCATTGTTTCTTTTTTAATTTCCAGTGATTTGTATTCGTTTTGCAAAACATGTTTAGACTCTTAACAGACAAGGGCCTCTCCTTTAGGTTCTGCTGGCCTTTATGAATGAAATTTTCTTTTTATCCTCTGATTTTCTTGCATATAAAAGGAAAATCAGAGATAACTGAGAAATGGTGAACAAATGAAAACTGAACAGATGGTGCAATGCAATGCGGTGATAAACAGCTATTCATGTAGGAGCAATTAATTAAGTTGTCAACTTTTTGAGTAATATGTTAAGGGCCTTCAGAGTAGTAAAGAATTATTAATGTATGTTATCAAACTTTATTAGGGTTTCCCGGAAACAGCCTCTCTATCTCTATGAGGTAGTGGTAAGGTCTGCATACATTTTACCCTCCCCAGACCCCACTGGTGGGATTCCATTGGGTATGTTGTTGTTTGACCATCATCTATGGGGAGTGTGCTAGGTTGCTAATCAGTATTCGTACTAAAATACCATGGAGTTTCCAAACTGAAGTGAGAATTTGAACTGTCTAATTATCGTAAATATTTGGTACAATTGCATTCCCAGGAAACAGCTTCTCTACCTCTATGGTAGTGGTAAGGTCTGCGTACATTCTACCCTTCTAGCATATTATAAAGAACTAGCCATTGAAAATGGGGTTGATTGATATATATTGGACTAGAAAATGATTCGAGTAATTTAATAACATCCTTGAAGCCCAGCTTCGGCTTTAGACACAGCTGAACATCTTTTCAAGATGACATAGGTTGTTTTAATTCCAAATGGGCAAGAGCGTTGGGCCCTAAAAGTTCTGGTACATTGGGGTGTTGTTGGGCTGAACTGAATATTGTCCTAAGAGATTCTCACTTTTAACTCTTGTGCATAATCTTACTGGCATATGGTTTATTTTGGTATTTCATCTTTTACATTTTTATGTTCTACAGACTCCCCTCGTGATTCCGTCCAATTCATTGAATGGTCTCCTACTTCGTGTCCACGTGCACTGCTCATAGCTAACTTTCATGGTAGAATAACAATCTGGACTCAGCCTTCACAAGTAAGCTGTTTATTCTGGAGTTTATTCTATATTACATTTTGTTATCTTTTTCACTTTCTGTTTTCATGTATTTTTTGGTGGCATGCAAGTCCATGGTGCGGGGTTTCTAACCTTCCATGTCACACCTGCTAGCCAATAGCTTGATTGAGTATTGGTTTTGCTCATATGCTACACATTCAAGATTATTTCTGTGCTGTTGCTTCAAAAACTATTCTAGATTATTTTTGCGTTGTTGCTTCAAAAACTATTCTTTCTTGCTGCACTTAAGGGTGTGACCTAGTGGTCAATAAAATGGGTTGGTCTCATATTCAAATTCCAACAGAAACACTAGGTGATTTCTTCCCATCTGTCCAAGCCTTGGTGGCTAGCTGGGGACAGGCAGCAGGAACCCCATGGTAGAGTTACCTGGTACCGGGCTTGACAGCACATTTAAAAAAAAAGAAACTATTCTTACTTAACATGTATGCTTGATTACGCAGGGTTCAGCTAATCTGGTGCGAGATGCTAGTTGTTGGCAGCGAGAGTATGAATGGTGTCAAGATATTGCAGTTGTGACAAAGTGGTTATCAGGAGTTTCTCCAGTATGCAATTGTTATTTTGTTGTGAAACTTGCATATTTCGATTGGTTCATTTCTTGATTCTTTTATACCTAACTTTAGTATAGGTGGCTTTCAACAAGAACGAGTGGTTCTGCTAAGTCAACATTTGAGGAGAAATTCCTTTCGCAGCAACCGCAAGCTCCAGGCAGGTTCCTTATTTTCTCTCTTTGTATGTATCTAAAGTGATTCAAAATACATTTCTGGTGCATATCAAAGAAATATTGTCGTAGGCAAGAAATAAAAATGTGTCGAGATTTGTTTGGCTTTAAGCACCGAGAGTAAAGCACAGTCTTCAATGAAAAAAATGTGCAATTGAAGAGGAGTAAAAGAAAAAATGTATGTAATCCAAGAATAATAACTTTAATCACTAACAACAATTGTAGATGAAGAATTGATAATAATATTATAATCATTGAAATATTTATTTTTTAGTACTGCTCTTTTTATTAGTCCATAGATGGCACGACACATCCTTAGCATCTTGGTGCCTAAACATTGATTATAGGCTTAAGTGAGTCATTGATTTTATCAAAACATGAAACTGAGTCTGTTATAAACTTACAGTTGGCCTGTTATGTTGGAGAGAACGCAGAAAGGGATGGGGAAGGTAGATTAGGAGAAAGATGATGTGAACCTGTTACTCCAGCATGAGAATTGGTTGAGGGACTTGATATTCAAGATGGTATGATCCTATTCATAGGAAATTGTAAATTCAAAAGGCTTGACTCAACTTGACTTGGCAGTATCCAGGGATAAATTGACTCTAAAAATGGAGCTTTTGAGCATGCTTAATTAGGTATCCCAAATTCCGCAAGAACAGGTGCAGTGAAATAGTAATTCATCTTCTTCTTTTTATAATAAATCAAAACAGAAACTCGGTATGACTAGATAGAAACTTAATGAAATTGGAAGCTTCAAAATAGACAAATGCTGAAATGCTGGTCTTAAATCTGGAAAAAAAGTGACAATGGGAAGTTGAGAACAAATACTGCAAAATTTTAATGTAGACCTATGCAGTTAGACCTTCTGTTGAGATATACCATATTGATGAGCCCTTTTTTCAGTCGTAGATTTACCAAGTCCAAACACAACTAATTTCTTACCTATCCAAGTATAATTGCCAACCGCAACAAGGGGTCTGACCTTAGAGAAGCGGAAAAAGGCTGGGGTTTATGACGAAATATGCAGCAATCAAAACTGCACAACAAAGGTTTACAGAAAGTATGAATAGCAAAGTGAGTAATGGGGCCTCCTGGAGAAAGGAATGGTAGTGAAGGTCAGCCAAGGGTCAGAAGATTGATGATGGGAGTGGTCAGGGATTCCTTAGTTTCCAATGTAACAACATTAGGGGAATGCAATGTTTTTTTGACAACGGAGGAGAAGTGAGCATTTCAAGGTTATAAAATATTTATGACTTTGGAATTTGGAGGGTAACATAAGAATTATGAAAAACATTATTTAGGTTTGTTCTAGCCTCCGCATTTGTGCGAATTTCAATGGATATATTGTGGTCTAGCCTCCATGTGCAACTTATTGGTACAAAAGCCTTTGAACATAATTTACGTTGCTGCACGAGGCATGGGCTTGCTTGAGTTTTATGAGAAATATTGGAGAAGAATATTATTGAATTGTTGTGTATATTATTACATTGAGACCCTACTATATTAGACTTCTTTTCTAACTAGGATACTATAATACAATCCTTTTCCAAGTAGGATTCTATATAATATTGTTATTCCTATTCCTATTCTAAGTAGGATAGTATTTACCTATTCCAATTCTAAATAGGACATAAGTCATAAGCACCTAGCTTGTTACAAATATAATTAATGCGATCATCGATGAAGAGCTTGGTAAGATATCTGCAAGTTGATCATCCGACTTCACAAAATTGACAATTAATCTCAATGTGTTTGGTCTAAAATACTGAATTTGATGCATAATGTTGATAAAACACAGAGATAAATTCCTGAAGTACAGTGTTGAACTTTCCAAGCCAAGGTTGAGAAGATCGTTTTAGATCATAGAGTAACCTACACAATTGACATACAAGTATTTCACGAGAAGACTGCTTTAGATCATAGAGTAACCTACACAATTGACATACAAGTCTACATGACTCCCCCTGAGCAACAACCAGGTGATTGCTCTATATAGACTTCTTCCTTGAGACCATCATAAGAAAGACACTCTTAATGTCCAATTGATAAAAAAAGCCATGCATTGGATTATTAGATATGATGGTTGAAAGTGGTCACAATTCGAGAAATAAAATTATACGGGTAGGGTCAGAATGATGACATGACCCTACTGAGAAAGAGAATTATATGGATGGGATCATAATGATGGCACGACCCTACTGGAAAATAGAAATTATATAGGTGGGATCATATTGACGGCATGACCCTACCACAAAAGAGAAATTGTAATGATAGGGTTGGAATAATGGCATGACCCTACGTAAATTAGATTTGATGACTCATCGAAAAGACGAATGGAACTACGCAAATCAAATCTGAGTCACCAAAAAGGCACAGTGTTATGCAACTCAAATATGAGAAAGTAGTTCAAAAAATTCATGGTACTACACAAATTGAATATGAGAAGTAGTCCGAAGAGATGCACGGTGCTGCACAAATCAAATATGAGAAAGTAGTCACCAGAAAGATGACACGGTGTTACATATGATAAACATGAAAAATTAGTCATCGAAAAGATGACACGGTGCTACATAAATTAGATACAAAAAAAGTAGTCACCGGAATGATGGCACAGTGCTACACAAACACAGATGTGGGGTTGACATAAAACAACCCTAGAAAGTCACCGAAAATTGACGTATAATGACATTATTATTATTACTTTTTTTGCTAACATAATCATTGGTCAGACGGGCGGCATATATGGATCATATAGCCGCCCACCGGCAGCGGAAGCTCTTTGATTTTCTACCAAGACCGTAAAAGCTCTGATACCATGTGAGAAATATTGGAGAAGAATATTATTGAATTGTTGTCTATATTATTACATTGAGACCCTATTTATAGATACTATATTAGACTCCTTTTCCAACTTGGATACTATAATATAATCCTTTTCCAAGTAGGATTCTATATAATATTGTTATTCCTATTCCTATTCTAATTAGGATAGTATTTACCTATTCTTATTCCAATTGTAAATAGGAATCCTATTCCAATTCTAACAAGTTCAAACTTAGTGAGCCTTGCCAAGCCAAAAAATGAAGGGATCTTGAATAGCTCGTGAATTGTCCCAGTCTACTTCTGCAGTTCGCCCTAGTTTGTATCAAATTGCAGGTTGATGCCATCTTAACCTGTTGAAAATGATAAATTTTTCGTTTCACCAACAATTATTCTGCTACTAATTCTGCTACTTTTGACATCATGTGTCTGCAGTACTATTTTCTCCTCTTGTAAATATCAATTTTAATTGAAAAGTTTCTTAATTAATTTACTGTAATTCGACTGCAGCTGGATGGCCAAATTTTCTGTGTGTATGCTCTGTCTTCTCATCAGGGTCTGTTCAGCTCCACTGGTCTCAATGGCCACCTATTCAGAATGGTGCACCATCAAAGTGGTTTTGCACAAGCAAAGGGCTATTGGGAGCAGGGCCTAGTGGCATCATGGCTGCTGATGCTATCATAACAGATTCTGGAGCAATGCATGTTGCTGGAGTTCCCATTGTCAATCCTTCAACTATTGTTGTCTGGGAGGTAGCACCTGGCCCTGGTAATGGATTTCAAGCAACTCCAAAGACGAGTGTGAGCAATGGGGTTCCAGCATCACTTAATCCACCTTCTTGGGATGGATTTGCACCTTTGGCTGCATATTTGCTTAGCTCGCAGGAGTATTTATTACAAGAGGCTAAGCAAGGCAAAAAGCTGATGGAACAACATTACAGTGACATGGTTACGCTTCACTGTTCGCCAGTTTCCAACTTTTCTGCATATGTTAGTCCTGAAGCTGCAGCTCAATCGACAGCAACCACAACATGGGGTTCTGGTGTTACTGCAGTTGCTTTTGATCCGACCCGTGGTGGTTCTGTGATAGCTGTTGTGATTGTTGAGGGTGGGGATATGGACCTAATGGCCCTTTTTGCCCTTCAATTTTGACGAGTTAAGATGGGTTTCCCCACTCTCTGGTTTTCTTTCTGGCACTAACTTTCTCAAATTTATATTTGTTTTTGTAGGACAATACATGTCGCCTTATGATCCTGATGAAGGTCCTTCAATCACAGGATGGAGGGTTCAACGTTGGGAATCATCTGTTGAGGATGTTGTCCTCCACCAAATATTTGGAAATCCCACATCCAGCTTTGGTGGCCAGGCACCAAAACAGACAGTATGGGTGAGTAAAGTAATTAAATGTATCCCAGCAGGAAATGATTTTAAGAGACCCCAAGCTGTGGGAACGGGACCTGTTCCTATTGGAAGAAACATGGCTGACTCTGGTGTTGAGATGGGAAAGAGGGTTAGTTTTGATCCCTTTGATCTTCCAAGTGATGTTAGAACCCTTGCTCGTATTGTGTATTCTGCTCATGGTGGTGAGATAGCTGTCGCTTTTCTACGAGGTGGCGTCCATGTATTTTCAGGTCCAAGCTTCACCCCTGTTGATAACTACCATATTGATGTTGGATCTGCCATTGCTTCTCCGGCCTTCTCTTCAACCAGTTGCTGCTCAGCTTCTGTTTGGCATGATACCAGCAGAGATTGTACAATATTGAAGATTATTCGAGTTCTTCCTCCTGCTGTTTCAAGTAATCAGGCGAAAGCCAATTCTGCGAATTGGGAACGCGCAATTGCTGAGAGGTAGATGAATATTTAAAACAATTTAGCATGCTCATTCATTTCAATCTCTCTTTTTAAATATAGTTAGAATAGTATTTGTTTATGATTTTAAACTGTCTTCCTCGAGCTGACATGTTTTTCTTTTTATTTGGAAGATTTTGGTGGAGTCTTTTGGTTGGAGTTGATTGGTGGGATGCTGTGGGATGCACACAAAGTGCTGCAGAGGATGGTATTGGTAAGAGCTTAGTTTTGGCAGCTTTAGATACTTCTTTTTCACGGAGAAGGATAACTTTATATTCACACCATAAAATGATGAATTGGAGACTTTCATCCCACCCACTGTGTAGCCTTTACAAGTTTCCCATAAAATCAACTAAATCTACTATCTCCCCCATCAGATTCTGTTTTCACCCAAAAAACAAGAGGCTTGTACATATTGTTCTAATCTTCTGTAAGTTAGTTTTTCGTCCATTAAAGCTCCTTGAATTTGTTTCTTTCCAGAGACCATATGCATGCAAGGATAGTTCTCCACCAATGTTCTTTTCTTCCTCTGTTCCAAATACTTTTCCAACTACTTATAGTTCCTTTGTTGTGCTAGGCATCACCCAGTTAACTCTCAACAGAGCCAAAAACATGTTCTACCTGCCTTACAATGAAGCAATAGATGGTCATTCACTTCTGCTTCTGCTCACACATGATACATCTTGACAAAACTGCAGTCCCTTTTTTTGCAAGGCTTCATGTGATAAACAAGCCTTTTTACATGCTAACCAGGCAAAACAAGCTACCTTTGGGGGCATTTGGTCTTCCAGATTATCTTCCAAGGCCAAATGTCTACCATTGACTGCATTATTTTAAGATTCCAGTAACATGAGTAACATGATTTCACTGTGAACACTTTTGTGTAATTTTCATCTAAGGTTTGTCGGGGCGGAGCCAGCTTACGCGAGGGGTTCATCCGAACCCCCTTTTGATGAAAATTATACTCCTGCCCCATTTTATGTGGCACCCTTTCTTTTTTTTGTCCATCCCAAAAAGAATGTCACCTTACTCTAATTGAAACCAATTTGACTTTAAAATTTCCCTTTTACGCTTATTGAAATGATTCTCAGCCACATAAACTTGTAAGAATTGTTTTAGACCACAAGTTTTAAAAGTCTTCATTTTTTTCTTAAACACCGTACCAAGTCAATGGGTTCCACATAAAATGGGACGGAGAGAGTACTATTTATATATGGTTAAGATTATTTTTTTTATGTATATATAGTAAATGTCAAAATTAATTTTTTATCTATATATAATAGATGTCAAACCCCCTTCAGCTAGTTCGCGTGTTTTATTTTTCATATTTTGAACCTCCATAACTGAAATCCTGTCTCTGCCACTGAGTTTTTTAGGCCTCATAGATAAAGCTGGGTGTGAGTTCAGTACTTCCAATAGTCGGCAACTTCCCAATTTCCTACCCATTTAGTGCTCTTCTAAAAACAAGGTCCCATCCCTGTTGACTCCAAGCTTGGGATAAACATACTTCTCTTTGCAGAATTATACTCTGGAATCCTAGTTTGGAAAACTGCTGGAATGGATTTGGACAGTACTTCAATCTTGATGTATAATGAAGACTAAATTAGAATTATGGACCTCTGATATCTAGCCCGGAGTCAGTGGAGAAGGTGAATGGGCTAAATATGGATATGATGCCGGAAATAGACTGATTTTGTATCACCTTTCAATTCGAATTAGCAAAAGCAGCGCCTTCTTCCATAATATGGAATCACGGAAACCAAAAATTCATGATCTGGATGTGAATGAGTCTATGACAAGATTTATGATTGTTTGATATTTGATGTGTTAATATGGAATCCCAAGAAGCCGTAGAGTTTTGAAACTAAGAATCCCCCTGCTCAATTTGTGAGGTAATCGGTAATCAGACTCTGTACTGATCACCAAGTTCAATTAATGTAACCTCCACCTTTTGCATATATGGATTCGAAAGAATGGAAATGTCATATCTTCAATGTAGAATTGCCTGGTGGTAATAGACTTGAGCCTTGGGGTTTGCTCCATTTCAAGGTCTCAAGATCGAAACCCACTGGGTGCAAACAATTTCTGAAGGCCATCGGACTGGGTAAAACCTGAATTAACCGTGGTGCACTTGCGGGAAACTCCTTGCCGAGGGCCTGTGCACCCC
>JAOTQJ010000049.1:16767730-16800742 GCA_025642045.1 Solanum sejunctum | reverse complement strand
ACAAATTAGATATAAAAAAGTAGTCACCAGAATGATGGCACGGTGCTACACAAACACTGACAGATGTGGGGTTGACACAAAACAATCCTAGAAAGTCCCTAGAAATTGATGCACGGTGACCTAATCTTTATTTTTTTTGGTGCTAACATAATCATTGGCCAGACGGGTGGCATATATGGATCATATAGCCGCTCGCCGGCAGCGGAAGCTCTTTGATTTTCTACCAAGACCTTAAAGCTCTGATACCATGTGAGAAATTTTGGGAGAAGAATATTATTGAATTGTTGTTTACATTATTGCATTGAGACCCTCTTTATAGATATTATAATAGACTCCTTTTCCAACTAGGATACGATAATACAATCCTTTTCCAAGTAGGATTCCATATACTATTACTATTCTTAATCCTATTCTAAGTAGGATTGTAGATATTATTCTTATTCCTATTCCTAATCTAACACAACCAAAGACTTCTATTTCGCGCTCAGTGTTCGAGTTTCTCATGTATTGGGATGATTTGATTCAGGCATATGTAGATGCGATACTTGATCTGGCCTCCCATTTCATCACGCGCTTACGGCGCTATGCAAGTTTCTGCCGTACATTGGCTAGTCATGCTGTTACTGCAGGTGCAGGTGGGAGTAGGAGTATGGTGGCTAGTCCTACTCAAAGTGCTTCATCTCCTGCGACTTCTCAGGGTTAGTGTAGTTTGCTTCTCTCTGTTATGTGCTATTAAGGGATATCCCTTCCTGGATCCTAGAATCCGCTTCCCCTCTCTGAGCTAAACCAGGGGCCTATTATTTTCAGGTGCTCAGGGTGGTACTGCAAGTTCCGCTGGGAGCACTCAGATGCAAGCTTGGGTACAAGGAGCTATAGCAAAAATTAGCAGTACAGCTGACAGTGTTCCTAGTTCAGCCCCGAACCCGATCACTGGTCCTCCTACATTTATGCCCATAAGTATCAACACAGGCACTTTCCCTGGAACTCCAGCTGTTAGACTTATAGGGGACTGCCATTTTCTTCATCGGCTATGTCAACTTCTGCATTTCTGTTTTTTCTTCCGTGGAACACAATTACCGCGCTTTATGGGGGCTGCTCAAAGGAATGCTGATTCTTCAATGCAAAAACCTCAGCCCAATATTCCAGGCAAAGCAGAAGATTCCAACTCTGGTGCAAAACCAACGCTAGGTGGTCAGGTTGGGACAGGAGCAAAGGGGTCTGAAGAAGCTCCATCTAAACGGTCTAGGATTGGTTCTGGCAATGCTGGTCAAGGATACACATATGAGGAGGTACACTTTATAATCTGTTACTTCACCAGTTACTTTTGTATCTCCTTGTAACTTCTCTTTGTTTTGGATTGCTATGCTTTTGTCGCTCCTTTCGAATGATTCTCAATTTCCATGTAGCACCAAATTGGTGGGTTTGGAATAGTAGTAGACCCCTAGTGGTATGATGGTATCTATGTCTCAGAATTTGGTGCATTATGACGGGGCAGCAGATTAATGAAACTAAGGTATATTCCTCACTCTTGAAAACAAAAGAAACTGCCAAAGAATCTAAGCCATCTACAGATATACTGATGGCTTTCAGGTTATTGAAGTGTACTGGAATCTATCCTACTAGCCTGATATTTTCGAATACATGCTTATATCTCGTAACGTAAAGTTAGCAATGCATCTAATCAATCCTCCAAGGCCAAAAAATAACTTAATTTTTTCCCTGAATTATTTGTGTAAATGAATTAGTTCAATACACTCTATAGATCTTACCTACTTAAAATGAGCTTACTCCGGAGAGAGATAAAGAGATAACTGGACACTGTGATCATGTCCAATCCCGCATCTGGAAATGAAATGTAGTACGGTCGTAGCAATGATAAACCGAACAAAGGTTGTGGTCCGTCTCATTAGGAGTAAATAAACCGAACAAAGGTTGTGGTCCGTCTCATTAGGAGTAAGACTCTGTCAAGGTTTCCAATAGTATGTGAACTTGTGAATTTCCTAGGTTAATCTGCCAACAAGATAGTGAGTGAACAATTACTTATAAAACATGACTCCTCTAAGCTAGTAATTTTATCAAACACTTAGAATGCAAGAATATATGACTTGTTTTTGATTAAAAGAGGGATTGGGGTTGTAACCTCTATTTGATAGAGCTAATTCACGAATACAAGTATCTTGCTCAAATTCATAGGATTAATGTTAATGATTCAATTGTAATTACTTACTAGAGTTTTGTAATTCTAGCAAGCTAATTCCCTAAAGTTCTTCCAAACCCTGGAGAAAAGTATTAAGACCCAATTGATGGACCAAGTAGGAATTTCCCTGTTCCTAATTTGATTCCATTAATCAAGCACAAATAATTCCTTAATATGCTCAATCCTTGCTACTTGTCAAAAACCCAATCCAATTCCACTCTTTCAAGCAAGAAATAGATTTTTTTTTTTATGAAGTAATTGATTCCATTCATGGCATCAGGAATCATGCAAAGTAGTTACAAAGCAGGAAATTGATTGGAAGGGCTTAATTTAGTGTTTGCAACCACCAAAATGACAAATAAAAGAATGTAAACAAGTAGATAATCATTAGTCAAAGTTATAAATAGGCAAGATAAACTAGTATTCAGTCACATTAATGCCACAGGTGTCATCAACCTCAGCAATAAGGTTTAGCTACTCATGCTAGAAATGGAAAGTACAAGATGAAGGGAAAGAAACACATAATTAAAGACTAATTAAGTAGGAAAGTTGATACTCAATGGTGAAGAAGAAACCCCTCCCAGAAGTTGCTAGGGTTGCTCTCCTTAGCTCAAAAGGTACAAAGATGATGTAAAAAGTTGCCTGAGTTTCTATTTGAAGTCGTCCAAGAATATGGCAAAAACAACACCCTTCTCACCCAGCTGCAGGGGTACTTCCATGATCTATTTTTTCTCTGACTGCATGAGTGAGGCCAGCTACATGTGTGAGCAGCGTGGCCCACTCAGACTTTTTTCTTTTGCTCTTTTACCCAATTTTTCTTCGACTTTTGGTCTTCATGTCCAATTTTCTCAAGTATCTGAAGCTATTCCAATTCTTATTCTCTTCAGAGGCTCCCAAAACCTGGAATTATATTATCCAAACCATGTTAATCCTCTAATCTTACAATTGGGATGAATTTATCATTAGAAAGTAGCATTAGTTGGCAAAATGCCAACTTATCACTGTCCAATGAATTTCACAAAGGAGTAGAAGAAAATGTCAATCAATAAAGGAGCAGATTCAAACATGAGATGCCTTTATATTCTGTATAATGAGATTGCAAAGTTCACTTTCAAATGAGATTAGGAACATGCATGGGAAAGAAATTCTTGAAGTCATGGAAAGGTGTAACATGACAATTTTGAGAGACATAGCTGGTTGGCGACTTGTGATGAGGCAACCAGGTTATCCAGGTGGGGAAGTCTCTGTTAAACAGGATGTTTTATATTCTCTATAGTCTAGATGGATGGTTCCCCTTTTCTGTCAAGCTGGTTGGAAGCTTATTTTTGTTATGATATAGCTAAGCAGGCAGGTTATCCTGGTGAGGAGGTCCATGTTATCTATGACTGGATCACTCAACTGTCCCCTCAAATAGATGAAGGGACAGGAAAAAAACCATTTTAGTTCAGCAGCAGATATGAATTCTCAGAATGAAATTATTTGAGAAATTCTTGGTGATTATTTCAGTTCATAGAGGGGAAAGAGCTAGTTCTGGAAATTGAGGTAAGAAGCCAAAGGAACTGGCTAAGAATATGAACGATAAATCTTGAGCTACCGTTTTTTCGGAGCTGTTGATTAGTCAAGACCATTCATTTTGTGGATGTAAAGTTAAATATTGATAAAAGGAAGCACTTGTGAGAAAGTTAAAAAAAAATTGTTGCAAAAGGTAATGAAGTCATGAAACATGGATTTGGGTGGCTATTTGATATCTGGAAAGATGGCAGCGTTTCACCATGTGGATAAAATATTGATTAGTTTGAAACTATATTGCAGGTGAAGGTCCTTTTTCTTATTCTAATGGATCTTTGTCGCCGGACTGCTGGTTTGGCACATCCGTTGCCAGTTTCACAGGTTGGGAGCAGCAACATTCAGGTCCGCCTTCATTATATTGATGGAAACTATACTGTATTGCCAGAAGTAGTTGAAGCTTCTCTCGGACCGCACATGCAGGTAGTTCTACTGTCGTTAGTTCTGTTTGTAGAGATGTGTGCAGTGCATGTAAGGGTGATGATTTCTCGGGATCTTTTCATCTAACTCAAAAGTTTATAGCTGTATTACTAAATATCACTTGGAGCTCCTACCCAACATTCGTATACCCTGTTCATCAGGCGTCCTTTTTTCATTGTGTACTACAAGAAAATAAGACATGAAAGAAAATAACATGAATAAATTTGATTTTGAAATGTTTGTCGGGTGGGCTGAGTTCAGCCGTTTGTATTTGTGAGTCCATTGGGCCACTTTTAAAAGAACAGCAAATAAATTTTTTTAAAAAAACAACTCATGTAGGGTTGAGTAGAAATCCCCAGGAATTCTTATACTACTACTCATCTCATACCCCTTTCTTGCAGAATATGCCTAGGCCTAGAGGTGCAGATGCTGCAGGGCTGCTATTGCGTGAGTTAGAACTCCATCCGCCTGCTGAGGAGTGGCACAGGAGGAATATGTTTGGTGGACCTTGGTCTGATTCAGAAGATGACAGTTCTAAGCTTAGCCCATCAAGGGATTTGACAGAGCGCAGCTCTTCAGAAAATTGTGACGTATATTATGGAGCTCATGGTTTGTGGCCCAGGAAACGCAGGATGTCTGAAAGAGATGCTGCGTTTGGGCTGAACACTTCAGTGGGGCTGGGTGCATATCTTGGTATAATGGGGTCTCGACGAGATGTTGTGACAGCTGTTTGGAAGACTGGGCTTGAAGGGGTTTGGTATAAGGTTTGTCTAACATTTGGATCTCTATTTATCCTAGATTCAACATTCTGCTTTAGTTCATTTTCTATGGCATCTCTTTGCAAGAAGGCATGATGTTACAATTTAGCAAGTTGGATTTTGTATTGGAGAGAGATAATTAGGTCAGTGTCCCTAACCTGGTGGACTACAGAAGTCTATCTTAACGTTTATTATGCACACATTAACTTGGATAAAGTTGACATACTTTTCTTGTTGGAATTACAAGGTGATGTTATCATTTGAAATTGGCTTAATTCCTTCGTCTTAAAGCCTCATTGGTTATTGTTTTGGTGTTCTGGTATTTTAGTTTACCATGTGTCTATGTATGACTTGTGTTTATTTTCCCGAAAGTGTCTAGGGAAATTTGCTCTGTTTATTTTGCATTTGAGTTTGGAGTATTTTATGTCGTAAATGTTTTATTTACTACCTTGTTGCATAGAAGTTTATTTATAATTTCTAAATGTTAAATCTTTTATGATAAGTGATACTGAAATGCTAGATTTATTAAGATCAAAAGGTTATATTGTTGATTAAACAAATGATAATTGTTATAGGTGCATGTATTTAGAGATCAACTTGTATGTTGGTGTTGTATCTACTTATTGTTGATCAGTTAATGGAAGTTAATCTGTAGGCCACATCACGTTGCTGATCGGTCCTTGACTTTTCCGCTGAAATATTCATTAGTCAATCACTGTGTTGTAACATCCACCCAATGATATGTTTTGGGAAAAGCAAAACAAAGCAAGCTTCACTCAAACCCTATTCTTTGTCCAGATTTACTTCTAATTGCAGTTGGCATCACTTTCAATATTTAGTGCAGATGTTTTTTTTTTATTTAAGAGGTTCACTCGAACCCTATAATTTTCCAGTGCTGCAGTGTGAGACCTCATCTTAGTCTTAGTTTAGTTCTCAACTTACAGTGTTGGTTTTTCTTGCAGTGCATAAGATGTTTGAGACAGACTTCAGCTTTTGCTTCACCAGGTGGCAACCCTTCTGCCAATCAACATGAGAAGGAAGTATGGTGGATCAACCGTTGGGCATGTGGCTGTCCCATGTGTGGTGGGACTTGGGTTCGAGTTGTATAGAGACCTGGGAGTGGTGCACTAACAGTGGTTCTTCCAACTTTTGTGAACAGTAATGATTCAGCACATGGAGACAAACACCATGGACTCTGCCAGCTAATCGTGATTGTCACTCTGGTCATGTCCTATAACTTAAAGATCAGTGCGACTGGTGAGGCTGGTCCTGAAGTTGGGTGTATGTGGTCTGATCTTATTATCTTTGTTACACCGAGAAAAGTTTTGGAAAGAAGTTCAGATGATCAAAACCCAGCTTTCTGGAAATGGGCATACTTATACCTATATATACCGGATTTAGGAATTAAGAATCCTAACGAGTGTACCAAGTTATTTATGCCAGTGAGTAGAATATATTAGGCTCTCTTCCCAAACCAGAGCTTTTCTGGGGTTGTATTTATTTATATATAATAATGGCACATTTGTTGTTTGTACGAGGGCTATCTATTTGCTCCAAGTAGTCATCAAGTAATCAGATATGGTAAAACTAGTATGCCCCTCTCACCCTCCCCTGTTGTTTCTGGCGACTATGGTTGGTTTGTTTTGCTTTGAAGGTCCTATACAATCTGGTTATACTTGTGCCATATTGTCTGAGTCTCTACTAGCTCAGATAAACCGATTCTATCTATTTATTTGTGAAATCCTTAGTGGTCCGATTAATCCATTTCGGTTGTGGTGGAATAACAATCCGCGTATGCATATCACATAATATTGTTGATGCGTGTGGTATCTCTAAGTTCCTTAGATTTCAGACTATCTCAGTTTGTCATGGCTTCTTTCGTATCCATTACTGGGACGTGTATTACGTGATCAACATCAACCATGTGTCAAAAATATAGTTTTGCCAGACCAAAGGATACAGTTTCAATGAATTCAGGTGTGCAGAAATCGTTGCCATAGATGTGGAAGAGCAGAATCAAAGAACAAATGGTAAAAGAAATCATGTACCATATTCCGTAGTTGGGTAAAAAAATTTTAAATTCCATCCAAACCCGTGGCATGACTGATTCAAGGACTCCAATAGAACTAAGTGAAATATCAATCGGCACAAAGTAAAATACAACATTGACAGATCTAGCAAATACTAAAAGAGGGGAAGGGAAATACAGTATCAGAGTAAAGGAGGAGTATCCCAGAGCAGTATATACAAATGTGAAAAAAGTTGAAAAGAAATATCTGAAACACAAGTTTTTTGATGAAACAAATGTAGTACATTGATTAAGCAGTTAGAGGAGCTTGCTGAGAAGTATTCTGAAGTCGAAGTTTAACGTTGTTTGAGCTGTATGGATCAGTGGATTATCAGCTATGATTTTGGTAAAAAAAAATTCGCAAGAATAACTACAGTATATGGAAAATGATGGACTCATTGTGTACTGTGTAGATTCACAAAACTCATACATAATTAAAATACAAGAGTGGCTTGAAAATATCCTATGAAACTCTTGGGGATGGACATAAGCCTACATTTGTTGAACCTTTTGAAGTCTTACTAATTCAACACTCATTGATGACAAATACAACAACAACATACCCCAGTGCCTCAAAAGGCTCCCGCTCATTGATGACAAATGAGTTTCTATTTTGCAGCTCCAACCCCCCACTCCTATACACATGCAAATGGTGACATAAACAAAAACATGGAGTATGAAAATTTTGTTGTCTTGGCAATCTGATTTTTGTTCTAAATCTTTTATCTGAAATCACTAACTGGTCGAAGAAACGAGGTGTCAGAGAATATGAAGGACAATGAACAAGCTTGGATCATGGTCCATAAAGCACTATGTAGGTCTATATTGCAGATTCTAATACTAAATATCAGATACTGTAAAATAGAATTGGCCCCAAATGGATATTTTCTGCTATATTCAGTTGCAATATATATATGATTGTGTGGATAAAGGAGAGACTTAGTAACACTTCAGATCTAGGCATAGAGAATTTCTTAGGGAGGAGTCCTTTACTCTCTTAGTGCGCCTACCAGCACGAATCCAGATTAGTTAGGCTAATAGGTTTCAGATACCCAATTCTATCAGAAGGTAACAATTCAAAAAGAGATCACAGTTAGCTTTCTGGTGTAGAAAGAATACTGTTTATGATGCTGAAATAGATCTCTTTAAGTCCTAGCAAGAATAGTTAAGGAGTTCTTGTAATACTATGTTGTACATATTCAGCACTATCTTAGTGCTGCTTTCTACAGAATTTTATTTACTGATAAAATGAAAAGAATGAATTTTCCTAACATGCCAAGAAAATATAAAAGAACAGGAAAAATCTCAGATGTAGCCAAACAAGTGAAGGAAGACCGCTAAAACGGGCACAAGAAGTGCCAAGCTCATGCCAGGATTTTCCATGACAAAATCTTTGGTAATCTTGAGAACTTCTATTCCTGTTTGAATCCTTGCTGCCCATCTCACCAGTCTTTCCAACTCATCTGGTGACATAGATGAGATGACCTGTCCAGCTCTCTGTGCATCCTCCTTTGTAAGCTTCAAATTCAAATTGTTCACTCATGTTAGTGAGTAGCCAACCATCTATCATAGTGGTTGAAATGGATTATTTTGAGGAGGGGTGGGCTCAATATACAGAAACTTAAAGGGGTTTAGCACAAATCTTGTAAAGAAAACAACTACATGGTCATTTCATCTTGATTGTCAGTACAAATAACTTATATAGATTGTTCTAAATGCTCATTTCTTTTTCAACACTTAGGAACTAACAAACAAAGAAAAAGGGAAACTCAACAATCTTCTCATGTTGTAACCTCATGTGAAATTTACAAAGCTGAGGCCCTTATGGAAGATGCAGGAGGCTTATTGAAATACAATAGTGAATCAGAAAATAACAACAGGAATGAAGACAAAGATAAAGTACTTTTTTCCTTTCTTCTTTATATTGTAGTTAGTTAAAATGAGGTCCAAATAATCTAAGCCTGCTGGCCCCAGTTAGCCCAGTTGGCAGAACTTCCAACTCTTGGCATGCTATTCACCTTCGAGTAGACATCAACTTTGAAGCACGCTCCACACATGGCTCCTTCACTATCCACTCTTGGCATTGCTTTCATCTTGTAACTAGGATGCTCAAAGCTCTTCAATCCACTTTCACTGTGGTACATGCACCCTGCCAACATATCCATCTCATCAAAAATCAATTTTCTTTTCATGTGTTTTTCTAAGCTCTATCCCATCAATCTCTTGTCAAGTGTGACTGGAAAAGATAAAAAGACATTTTGCTTTAAGCATTGGTCCAATTTGAGCTACATACCAGTTGGGAAGGGAGCAAAGGATTTGAGACAGCTTCCTTTGATATAATCCACATTATCAGAGATCATGACAGATCCATCAGATGCTATTCCCCAGAACAGCTTTGCAGCTTCATCAGCACCCTATACATAGACACCAGTCATGACATTGAGTTTAAACAACAACAACATACCCAATGGAATCCCACAAGTGGGGTCTGGAGAAGGTAGTATGTACACAGACCTTACCACTCCCTGTACTGTTTCCGGGGAACCCTCTTCTCAAAAACCCAAATGCAGAATAAACATGACATTGAGTTTAAAAAGAGGGGAAAAAGTAAATTATGTCCAAATAGTACAAAACATATGATCTATTGTATGTGTTTTCTTTCAAGATTGATATCACCTAAGTCCATCTCCAATTAGAGTAAGAAAAGTGTTGTTTACATACATTTATAGAGAAAATGCACTTTCTTTTGGTGATTGTAACTGCAAGAAAAGATGCATAATATATGTTGATGGGATGGTGAGGCCTCAGTGAGGTGGGATGAAAATCAATGGAGAATAGGATTCAAGTCTGCTAAACATACTTCTTTCTATCTGCCTGACTCTCAGTACTTAGTAGGCAGTTACGGCATAGCTGTGTTGGTAGGAGTTAACAGGTACCTAATGAAATAGTGAGGTTCCCAGCGCTAACGGGGTCGAACGCTATCATTATTAAAATTACATATAGATGGGGATAAACTTTAGAACTAGAAAAGAACTTACAAGAGCAACAAAGACATTACCAGCCTTGTGATCATAGATCACAAAGCCATAGCTACCCTCAAGGCCCTTGAGGACCTCATGAGCTGGGAATGGGCCTCTATCACGAAGGGTACGATATGCTTCACTCACAAGCATGGCCTCATTGGAACCCTTTGACAGGCCATACTGCTTGTTTAGTGCCCATAAGTTGTTCAAGCTTCCCAAGAAAATACAGTATATATCATTCAACCCACAGAACAACCTGGAAAACAGAAAAAGTTCATACATTTGTCTCATTACCAGAAATAAGAAGCTGCAAAATGACTAATATTGAAGAATTCAAGAAATAACCATTTACATTTAGCATCCCACTTTATCAACAACAACAACAAAATACCCAACAAAATCTCACAAGTGAGGTCGGGGAATAGAGAGTTGTTTTCGGAAGACCCTAAAAATATCAACCATCAACTTTATCATTTTTTATTATTTACTAGTGAAAAATTGAATCTTTATGATCATTTCATAAGTAATATAGTCAAATTTCAGGATAGCAGAGGCACCTGTGATTTCTTTCATTTATTTTTTTAGGTGGTGTGTGTGTGTAGTAAAAGATTCACCTTTGTTGAGCATTTGTTGAGGATTGAGGTTTGGAATAGGCCAAGAATGCCTTATCCATGAACCCAATGGAAAACCCATTGTTGGAATTTGAAGCTAAGAAATTCTGCATAGTCTCTTCAGGGGAAACAGCCTTGTTTAATGATTGCAAAGAGGCTGGACTCTGCAGCTCCTTTGGTGGATCAACCACACTTTTCTTGAAAATTGCCAACATTTTCTTTTTTCTTTCTTCTCAAACAAAATCAATGAAAAGATGATAAATATTTGGTATATGATATAAGAAATGATAAGTCATTAGATGAGTATTTATAGCTAAGAAGGTTACAAAAGTGTCAACATTATCCATTAATAATCTTGAGATGGAGAGAAAGTTAAGTTAATCTTATAAAATGAACAAGTGGGCCATTGATTGTCTTTGAGGATTTTAGTGCTTAACAACTTTAGAATAAAAAAGGTCACTTCCCCCATTTTAAATTGAGGTGGATGACATGGAGTATTGTGTTAATCCAATCAAATGGACAAGTGGGGCCATTGGTAATTTTTTAGGATTTTTTGGGCATAATTTAAAAAAAAATTATTTCACTTTATACTTGAGGTGGATAATATAAAGAATATGTTTATTTGTTTGTTTCCCACTCGGTGTTTGGAGTCTGTGGAGGTTCTACTAAATTCGAATTTTGCATTGCAAAGCTCATTTGAAAATGACATTTTCAATATAATTTTTTTCATTTTCAAAACTCAAATCCAAAATCTCTAATTAAAAGTGAAACTCTCGCCAGTTAGAATATGTTAATCTTATCATATGGACAAGTGAGACCATTAGTTGTGTTGGAGTGTCCAACAATTCTTGCATTAAAATTTGACTCTTTATGGAAGAAAGAGTAAATTTGACTCTTGGAGAATAGGTCAAAGTTTATCTATAAAACCATGAATTGACAGTGACTCAAATCCTAATCAGCAAATCATCCTTTTTGGATAAAATTTTACTATATTCCCTTCTGACATTTCTTCACGTTCTCGAATCTCTACTTTAAAATTTTTATATTTTTCTTTTGCTATGTCTTTCAAAAAGATTTGATTTTTCATTCATTCTCTTACTCTTCATGCTATATTTATATTAGTACCCATATTGAAGTGAATATTGGGGCATTTAAAACTTAACTAATTAATAAATGACTATCATTGAAATGTGAATGTGTTAGATTAATGTGAGATCAAATAATATTGAAAAATATTAGCGCTAGAAATGATTGTATGCGACACAGGGTATGTAAGTAGCATTAAAGAGAATAAAAGTGGCTAAGAAATGATAATATTATGTCATATTAGACATCTATAGGTGAGTTATATGATGATTGAATATGAGAAATTAGATAGATTTAAAATTACACGAAAAAATCTCAATAATTTACAATCTCTTGAAATCGATACATAGCTAATAAACAAACACAATGGGAGCAATGAATAAATAATTATTTAGTAAAATATTAACAAAAATCATGCATAAAATAATCCAATATTAGTAACACCTTATTTGGCACATTTTTTTATGCTAAGTCAATAGTTATATATTCTATTGTGTATAAATAATTTTTTTATACAATGCACACTATTTTAGTACAAATCAAACAATATGTAAGTAATAATCTATGTATAATTAATGCAAACATTACTAATACACTCTATTTAACATTATTTTTATGCACTCTGCCAAACGACCTCCAATAGTATTAAGACTTATATCGATATTAAAGCTACTACCAACTAAAATCTGGTCACATTAGTTTGAAAGAGGAGGTTGAAACATAAACTTCTCCTAATACAGAGACTATCACACAGCCCAAACCACCCATCATGGGTGCGTTAGTGTTGTAATTGTTGTAGAAGAAAGAAATATAAGACTTGACCACATCTAAATGGACAATTACAAGCACTAAACCTATACAAATATAAACAATGGGAAGATATTCAAAAATCTAAGAGGCATAATCCTTCTTGTAGTATTTGTCCTCGGGATAATAAATGGCGACGATGGTATTCCCTCCAAATTTCCTGCCACCAAGAGCTGCCTTTGCTTTAGTGCAACCCAGGGTGTCCGAGTACTCGAGAAATACCTGCAGTTTGAAACACAAAAGTAAACCACCTATAATTGGTGTATGGATAGATAATCCGACTATTGATTTATGGCTATAAAACACATCCATGTCAGGTGAATTATCAAGATGAACAGTTACTGGCAAAATTATCGTTTGATGTTGATGCTACATTTTGTGTATGCTTTTAATGAGAGGATTAAATAATGAGTCCTTTCAACTCTCCGAGCAGCGAAATGTTGAGAATTAATACATACAAGGGACAGATGAGGAATTCTGAATCACTTCATTCAAAAATGCATAAACTGGAAATTCTATTACGATCTCAAAATCTAAAACCAAACAGGTAACAGAAAGAAAATAAGTGATGACTTCGAGTAACAGAGCACCTTATGTTACCAATGTCAACCAGGAAGCGACCATGGGCTTTCCATGGCGGCAAAGTTGTACAGGTTCCACTGCTCAATTGAACAATAAAAAGTATTTGCAGAGCACACAGCACCGTACATGAAATGCTCAGCATAACAAAATTGAATCAATTCCTAAAGTTTGGATGCGTAAAAATGATAACATACCTTCCCAAGACCCTTCATTTTTTGATCTTCTGGCCGAGGAATAATGACATCAATCAAGTCACCTACAATTCAGCCAAAGAAAATCCGATAATGGCATACCGATACTAATCATACAAACACATAAAAGGAAAAAATTTTAACAAATTGAAAGATAAGAATCTACACAAATAGGGAAACACGTCAAAGGCCCACGTTATGTTAGTAGCAGCGACTTATGAGGGGAAAAAAACAGGGGCCAGTCTGTGAGTGAAATAGACATTATAGAGCAGCTTGTGGGACTAAATTTGTGGCTGAAAGTGTTCAAGCACAAACAGTTGAAGCATATTGTTCTACAAAGGTACCCAATTTTTTATCATTCTATTCAAAAATGTTTTTCCAACACCGAAGAATTATTATAGATCCAGTTACCTCTTCCCCTTAATCTCTTCTTTATTCGAGTATTAAATCATTGATTCATCCAATTATAGAGGTGAAAAATCAACCATCATAGTAGAACTTTTAGTCATTTCCGAATTATCAAAGAGAAAATAACTCTCCCGGTGTACTATTGCGGTTATTTAAAGCGTCGTCGTGATAAATAAATCTGAAAGTGTCTCCTGTTCGATCACCTTTTTCAAATAGAAGCATTTTATACATGAACATGGTAAACAGATTGAAACATAAAGAACAAATAATAAAACAAAAAAAGAAAGGGGAAAAAAAGATATGTTAATGAATGAGAAGCTACAGTTACCAAATTTTTCGCCTTCTTCTTTCATGTCTTCCAAAATTTCTCCATATTCTACATCATCAAATAGTTCTTGCGGGGTAATCACCTTCAAAACATTCAGAGAAGATAAAGCCATTAGCATTACTTCAATATGTTTACCATAACCTTTAAATATAATTTAAAAATCTTTCCAGACTCGTAAATACCTCAGTCAAGCATAAGACCTTGGTTGGAATTTCAGCAGTCACAACAGGCCCTATCTCTGTACCCGGAATAGTCAGACCACTAGCTTCAAAAGCCATTTTCTGCAAGCAAGCAACGTATTCTTCAGTATTTAGGAAAAATGCACACTATGTCCCAGCCACTTATAGCTTTGCGAGGTCAATTTGATCGCTGTAGGAGTTAGTTTGGATCAATTTTATTTATTATGTTGAATTAAATTTAGTTATTAGAAGTTCCACCAAAAGTATTACTTTGCAATTTGCGAATATCAGACTACACATGGGCATTTGATTATTGGAGAGGTGATTAGACGGGATATGACCCAGCTTCATATCACCTAGGACACGACCTTAGATAGAAAGGAGTGAAGTTAGTGTATTAGGATAAAAGACTAGTAGGGGCAGAATGTTGTCTTGCCTTGTGACGGTTTAAGGTTTGTCATAGAATTTAGTGGTGCCGGTATCGTCGTGTTGTTATGTTCATCAATTATTTTGACAATTTATAACATTGCTCTTCGTTTTAACCGCTATTCTATATCTATTGTTGTTTCTCCTTTTACTTGGAGCTGGTACATTTGAGCCGAGGGTCTTTCAAAAACATCATCTCTATCTCCAAGAAGTAGTGATAAGGTTTGCGTACACTCTACCCTCCCCAAATCCAACTTGTGCGATTTCACTAGGTATGTTGTTGTTGTTGCTATTGTAAATTGCACATGGACATATTCTAAAATGTTAGTCAAAATCTACTTATCTCAAAACGTGGGAAGCGAAAAATGTCGAAACTTCTATGACAAAGGGAGTAATTAGAATAATAAGTTAACAGTGTAGATAGTATTCAACCTGCATAGTTATATGCTGCCTTGCCTGAGCTAATACAATCTCCTGTTCATATTTCACCTGCCCGCTGCTGTTGAATATGATAGGAAAAGGTCATAAAAGAGCATAACAAATTACCATGGAGTGGTTAAATACAGAATAGTCCTTTCCTAACCACAAATGTGGTTCCCAAAAACCAAAACACTCACCTTCAAAATAACAAATGGAATATATAGTCAGAAGTTAATCATCATTCAAAAGTTTAGTTTTCTGCTGAACATGGTTAAGCTCAAGACGGTTCACAAATTCTACTTTTTGAGCCCGACTAAGCAAGCATGCAGAACATTTATTTCTACAAGCAGAAGACTCTTTACTGAACAAATAAACCAAATTTGATTCTGAATTATCAGTTGGTACGCTGTTCCCAAAGACTGAAAAAATTGAAATAACAAAATCGGAGACTATCCAAATAGGTAGAAGGCACACATTCTTGGGTAGCATAATACACTTCCATATATCATCTCAGAGGAAGGCCATCACTTACACATGAAGCTCAAAAACATAATAATCAGTCAATGTACAGTGTAGATCCTGATGATCTTTGAACACCAAAGTAAACAATCATATGAGTCCAGTTTGGAAAAATTGATCTGTTACTGTAAATGATTGTTCAGATGCTACACAGAAATAGATGTACGACAAAGAAGCCATGACAACTTCATCCAACTAAGACACAATCAAAGAGGTAATGCAAGACTTAGAGAAAATTCCAAAAGCAATATTTCATAGAAAAAAAGTTTAGGAGAAGCAATCCCGATTACATTCTTGCAGGCCAAAAATTTTGCATGGCCTCGGATATTGCCAGTCTTCAATCATTAGATTTCCTAAAAGATGGATGAGAACATACTTAGAGGTAGCACGTCGAACCGTCAGTGTCTTGTCACCCATTCTTAAGCCATTTAGAGAAGCGCAAGCCACATCTGTAGCTAATGGATCCTGAAGCAAGTAATAGTTGGTCAGCTACCCATTATAAAGTAGAACCTTCTTCAGCATTATCGAGAAGCAATGGCATTTCATTTAAGGGGGGTGAAAATTGAGATCTAGAATAAACAGAAGACAACTCAGTGTTGACTCAACAAAACCTCTGCAGATTTAGTAAACTTTTGAGCATTTTACTCAACTGGCATGAAGAAGAAACCGTATCCCTAGTAATCACAAAATAAAATAAAGAAGTGAAAAACTACAGAGAAACACAGGATTCAAGGTTCTTTTTCTTTATTGTATGTTTAGACAAAGTAGGACATCCAACATTAGGTAATACTTGATAGTAGACCGAAAATTTAGTGGTCACGGTACTCCCTTGTTGTATATGACAATGTTTCATGTAGTTTTTAAAAAATTGAAGTATCAACAAAAACAAAAGAAGCAGTAAAAGTATATGAGCCTCAAAAGTAACTATAAACCCTAGAAATCTGAAGTATCAACAAAAAAGGTGAAGTATATGACAATGCTTGATGCAGTATCTATATTACATCAAAGCATGAAGCTCCTTAAATATGTTGACTGTAATTTTTATCCTACATTAAAAGACTCCACATAGACAGAACAGTTATTTACTTTTTAAAAAATATTTATGAATAGCAATTCATTATTTCCATAATATTTAGGCCTAAAAAATCAACTAAATATTGTACACTAATTTGAGTTATATAATATGATATATTCGAGTTCCTTTTAGGTTTAGAACTCTTTATATAGAGAGAGAAGAAAATCTTCAACATGACCTCCTTTGCAACAGGTGAGAAAGGGCCTTTTCATTTTCTTCGTCCTCGGGCACTCTTCCGTTAACTGCGGCGACAATATGTTCTTGTACCCGTCAGAGGAATCTCGTCGTCGTCTTACCTTTGGAATGCCGTTGATCTCCGCCTCATTTCTGATCACCTCGCTAAGCTTTGATTCTCTCTAGGTTCCATTTCTTTGATCTACTCTGCTTTTTTTTTGGGCTGATTGTATTCGTGTGTGAGGCTAGCCTCTGCCCGGAAAAACCGAAAAGGTCTTTTTTTCATTTTCTGGTATGGACTCATAGTCTATATAATGACAATTATGATTTAAGAGTACCACTCACAGTGGCAGAAATTTCGACTTAAAAGTTAAAAAAAAAAAAAAAAAAAACTGCTTGGATGTTGGATGGATTGGTGACTTCCCACACAACATGTATCTGCTAACATTGTACTATCCATTGATTCGCAGCAACACAATTGCACAATTGGTTGTTGTGATTTAGCACATGAACAGCTTGCGGAAGAGATATTAGAAGAATTAATATCGTCATGGGTTTTCTTTTTCCTGTGAGAAGAGGCTCCTAAAATAAATAGGAAGTTTTTGATTTTTATTGTGATATAGACTGTTAAATCACATGCAAAAGAAAAGCTTTAACAACTGAATGTCTTTTTGTAAAAATTTAAAGTCTTTTGAATGATTTGTGAGACTATTATTGCCATGCTTGACTAACTTATTTCTACGCTTAGGTTACCTTGGCATGAATGCTGAAGTTGATATTGGCTCGATATTTGGACTATTTATTCAATCTTAGTGGGTTATTTATTCATCTTAGTGATTGAGCATAATTATTTGATAGCTTGATCAAACAATAGAACTCATCTTGTTTTGAACTTGAAAAAGAGATGTTTGATTGCATTAAGGTTGGATTGGACAAGTTCATAGCCCTAGACATTAGAGAAGTGATTTGAAAATAAGGATGGAATATACCTATTAAACTAGCTCATCCATTTGTTATGAAAATTATTAGGGATCGTTTGGTTGAGTTTTTTTGGATTTGGTTGTTGGTAATAGAGGAGTTATTCATCTATATCTACATATCCATATCTTCTATATTTATACTATATATTTTTACTAAGAGGTCCTTTGAAATGCTGATTGAACTTTTTGTAATTCATTAAAAAACTCCACAGTAGACAAAACAGTCATTTACTATTTTCTCAAATTATTTTTTTTGAACTTGTACTATTTTCTCAAATTATTTTTTTTGAACTTGTACTATTTTCTCAAATTATTATTTAATTATTTTTGCAATATTTGAAATTAATGAATCCTAAAATATATGGTAAGATGGAAATACTCTAAAATTGAGTACAAAATATTTGGTAACAGTAAAATATAAGGCAAAAGTTATTATGAGAATTAATAATTAAAGCGTCCTAAATATATTGTAAGGGAAAAATACAATTAAAGAATTGAGAAATCCTAAAATATATGATAATAGTTTAATTTACTACGAAAAAGGGTTTTTCTCAAAAGTAAATTCTAACGAGTTCTTGTAAATCATTGCCGCTGAATTTTCCTCCTTTCAAGCTTCTTTATTAGGAGAGAAGGGAAAGTGAAAGTTTAACGGTGATTCCCTTTTATCTTTTGTGTTGTCTTTTTTTTTTCATATCTCATAATGAATCTACTGAATTTTGGACATGAATTTGTTTTAAGAAAATATAGTAAAAATTCTTAGGTTTTCTTTCATCAAGATGTATGTATTTTTATATTTGTAAGTTACAAGCATTAACGCTCCACTTCAAATTTTATAAGTCGTTTTGCTTGCGGATATTGTTCGAATATTACATTGGCGTTAAGAATTGACATATGATATCCAAAAGAACACTTGAGAAGTTGAGTTCCTTTATGTTATTCCTACAAGTAAAAAATACATTCATTCATGATCTAATAATTTTTATTAGCTTGTATCAAAATTTCTATATCCTCATGCTCAGTAATTATAAATTATCATTTTTGTTCTCCATTGCTTTATTCAATATGTGTTATATGTGTTGATAATCAACAACAACTTTGAATTTAGATTTCAAGGTTTGTCTCACCTGTTATTTCAACAAGTTTGTGATTTACAGCTTCTTTTTGCTTATAAAGTTGGGAGAGATCTATAATTTTTTCTTCCCCATCACAATAATTATGCTTATGTGACATAGGAAGCTTGGCTCCTATTCCAAAAAACAAAGAAATTATCTTTGCTTAAGTCATTGTCTTTCTCCATTTTACTTTTCATCAAATAATTTCATATAATTTTGACATGCTTTGGTATTTAAATGAATTGTGTAGTTGTATTTACTTGCATACATTTGTGCTTAAAAATGTAAATTGATGTTTCTCTTTACATGGTAAGAGTTATATGGTTTTCTCGCATCGCATGAATGCGTTTATATATTGTTAAGTTATTTGTTATTGAACAAGATCCAAAAAAAGGTGTTATCATCACAATAATTTATTCTCTTTATATACATTTATTATCTATCAATCAATGCGTACACACGTGCAAATAAAATAAAGTTAAAGCATCAACAAAAACAAAAAGAAGCAATACAACAAAAATATTTGAGCCTAAAGGCAAAATTATAAACGCTACACATCGATCAACAAGCTCTCAATATCAAACCATAGCATCAACTCAATCAAGTAACTGAGAGGAGTATGTGATCTTGCTATTACAAGAATAAAAATGATGCATATAAACTAAAAAGCCTAGACTTCAAAAATAGCAAACTTTCAGTCTGAAAAGCATGGAGTGATATTAGTAGAGGAATAACAAGTAACAATCAAATTATGGATCAAAGGAAAAACAAATCCAATTATACGTCTTTGAAAAATCAATCTGGATATGGGAATAGTTGGAACATTTTCTACATCTCAAAAGTCTAAGGCAAAATATACTTCAGTATCAGCTTAATCACCTGATATGTGCAGAAACCATAACCTTTAGAGTTTCCTGTGTCTCTATCCTTCACCACCTCAAATTTACGCAAAGGTCTGCATAGACAACATTCAGTACATAAAAAACTCCAGTAAAATTCTTAAACTTAGTGACAATTGCCATCTAATAAAGATTTGTGTACCCAAAAGACTCCAGTAGTTGTTTTATCTGCATTTCAGTAAAAAGGTAAGGTAATCCACCAACAAAAATACGATCAGGTTCGTCCGCATCCCCAGTTGCTCTGGCAAATGATGAGAAAAACATACACATGAAGACAAAAACAAAAGAGGTTACAGCTTGGCAGGGTAAGGAAGAAAATTAAGAGGAAAAGAATATCACTATTTGTTAGAACAGAGACCATACACAAAATTAGTGTCCCAAAATAGAGGACAACAAAGCGCTGTAATTGTTAGAATCATATTTTCTCAGTCTAAGACTGAGTTTCAGAAGTGAGGGAAGTCAAAAAGGAGTTCATTCCAAAAGGTTATAGGCTCAAGACAACTTGCGTTTTCAAGACAACATCCATTCATGTGATTTTAGGTCTATCTCATCCCTTTTTAACAAATTCACTCCACATGGTTTTGCACCTATAGACCAATGCATCTGAAGGTTGACAGAGGATATGTTCAAACCATCTAAGCAACTTTCTCTAACTTTATTATCAATATATGCTACTTGCACCTTTTTCCCAATGTGGTCCTTTCCAATTGGCACATCTATCTTAGCAAGAGCATCTCAGCAACACTCATCTTGTGGAAATATTGGACTTAAGCAGCTAAACATTCACTCCAATATATTTCTAGCCTTAAAATTACCAGTGGAACTTACCTTTCTAATACGAATCAATCAAAACTAGGCCAGCATAAAACGGGCATGATTTTCAGCAGCAATAACAGTGAAGGAAAATAGACAACTTCCACTTACCCAGGAATGAGTCCAGCAGCAGTTAAGTTAAGGTGAGGGCTTGGATGGCCAGGACCAAGTGCAGCAGCCAAAGAAGGATTGTAATCAGTGGGTCTTCGAATCCTGAGGGGAACACCCTGTTTATGGTAAAGCATAGAGAATAACAAATATTTAGACTAACAAATGCACCTGGCAAAACAAAGACTTAGATACACGAGCTCCCAGTAAAGCAAACAACAAAGAATACTCATTTATATAAGTCATTGCAATGGGGAAGAAGATTTTCATTTATCTGCAGAGAATATGTTCATCGGATCAATTGCTGCTATTATGGAGAATTAGTGCTGCACGAACTTGTAAAGTTCCTATAAAGCCTAAAGGTGTCATCCAAACTATTCCTCTTGAAACATCCAAGCCGAACACAGAAAAGTCTTTTTTAAGTCAAAAGGTATTTCGCAAACTCTTCCCTCTCCAACAAGTATACAGAAAAAAGAGGCAGGAAACTTTCAGCATTAGTGCTTTCATTTGAATAAGTAAATAAAGAGCATGCAAGTACTTTCTATTACTCACAATATGATGAGAGTTGCATCATCTATCAAAACATATCATCTTCAATTAACCTCAATAAGAGGATTTATGAAGATACCCCGAATCGCACATAGATGGATCTCATTATCTAAAATCACAGATACGGTTCTATTCATGACAAAGCATGACTGTTTTTATTCTCATGTATTATAATGGAAACCCTCACAAACAAAACAAAAGAAAATAAGAGGAACAATAAATGCGAATCATTTTTTTCAATAAAAAAGTTGTCAAATATCTTTCCAGCCATAGATATAAGAATTATCTTAAGTCCCTTGGTTTCATTTGCTCTTTCCTTAATACTCCCAAACCACCACCTTACCCCTTGACCCTTCCACCTAAGTTGGAAAAAGAAAAGTGTGTTAGAACTTTAAGTCCTCCTCATTGAGCCAAGAGAGAGAAAACTAGATGAATCACAAAACACACACACACACAGAGGCTGTAGTTTAACATGCCTCAAAAACAACTCCATCTAATGCCATCGCATTACTGGCTTCTTCGACCGTTCTCAGCTCTACAAATGCAAACTTCTTTTCATGATTAATGTACACATTGACAACTGCATCACCTGAGATTCAGAAAAAAGGTTAAATCACAAGGGGTGTACAGTAGAAATGCATGAAATAACAGTTTTGAACTTGAATGCACCTGGGCCAGCAGAATTTCCACCAACTACAATCATTACATGACTAAAAAATGCGGAGATTGTCTGTTTCAGATGAGCAAAAAGAAGAAGAAATAAGAAATCCCGTGAGGACCAATATTTTGATATGACAGTAGTCATGCAATAAGATACTACCATACAGCATATTTTTCTTATGGCATACCACGCTTGAGACTTGGAGCACTCTCAATGTCGACTCACTCTTACCAGAATGCTAAAGGGGCACACTTGGCCTTGTATAGTCTTACAGTTGAATTAAAATGTCAGACTGTTTTAACGGGACATCCACACAAGGAGAAGTTTCGTGGACACGTCCCTTCAGAAGGGGGAAATTTTTCATAAAGAAGAGAACATCTTTCAAATCATTTGTGATCATAAATTAACCAACTACACCTCAATCCCAAATTAGCAAGAGTGCAAAGCTATGCACCCTAATTTATAAAATAGATCAACATCATAAGTTATCAGCTACGATGGGTTTTTTTCATTGTTTTTTCTTCTTTTACTTGAGTTTGATGCACTTGAGCCGAGTGCCTTTCAGAAACAGGCTCCCTACCTCATTGAGATAGTGGTAAACTCTACATACGCTTTATCCTCCCCAGACCCTAGTTAGTGGGATTCCACTGGATATGGTGTTGTTGCATCAACATCGTAGGTTATATGCCTATAGCTAGGGAGCTATTTCCAAAACATTTCCTCCTCTATCTAAAAATTATACCTGCCTCTAAGCCCTACAAAGAATCTCTGCTTTCACCATTTCACCCTTTTACAATAAAACCATCCTATGATCCATCACCATTCTTGTCTAATATGTACAGTTTGAACCTCCATGGATAATGGGCGTGCCCCCTCACCCTTCTAAATACCAGATTTTTGGTGTGTGCCAATGGTTCAAACTCGTGATGCGACGAACCATTACCAATCTTAGAATACATGTAATACAATTCAGCATCTACAATGTGCAAGCTTGAAAAAAAGATAATAAAGTATAACATGTGTCATTAGGTCATGACAACCATTTCCGAATGAAGCCAAGGACCCCAGGTCGAATTGGGATGAAAGATGATAGAAATGGACCATTATACCAATATCACCACACCTGTTCATTAGCCAGTGGTGGAAGGCCACCGACGTAGACTCGCCGTGCATACCTTGTTGCCTATGGGTAAACAGGAAGAATGTGAAATACTTTTTTGTAAATACAGAAGAGATTGAGCTTCAGAAGAATATAGTTACTTGCTGACTCATGGCTTGGAATGGCAAAAAAGGGAATGCACCTAATGGATTCACCTGTTGAAGACACCTTACTCAGAGAAATAATTCAATGGATCCATAGGGAAAACTTACATTTGAGGATGCAAAAAATAAATATAAGAAACAATCATATGAATTAAAAATAGTCATATACCTTAGTAGCATCAGTTGGAAAAACATTTTGTAACATTCCAGATATCGATGGATGAGCCTTGGAAGAACCCAAAACTTGTTCTACATAATAAACAAAGAGAGTATTGGAAGTGATGAAAATTGAAATGTAAAAACTGAGAAATTAATCTTTTACAACTGAAAAATGACAGATTCAAATGCTAAAATTCAACAGATTACCTAATACAATTTTTGAAAAATTTAGCCTTCGACACAAAGGGATAATCATAGTAGTTTTTTTACCAGAAGAGAGAGCATAAAAGAGAAAAGCTACTATTCCATACCTAGATATTGTATAGCATTCAGATAAAAAAACAAGAATAATATTCTACCATTGCAGGTTCCTGGATAACAATTGTGTCTACCAAATTACAACAGTTGCCGTTGATGATGGAAAATCCCCAGCTAACCGAAGCACCGACTCCTCGTTGAGTTAAATCTACAGTCCTCACGCCCACGAGTAGCATGGTGGGACATAAAGTCCAATATTGCCTTCTTAGCATATGTACCAAAATCACAAACAAGGAACCAACACAACAGCAAACAACACAAAAATAATCTCTCAGTTCAAGTAGAAATTATCAGCATGAAATCAAATTAAAAAGCTTATCATATTGAACATAACCATCAATCTCTAAATACAGGACTGACATCAGTTTAGGTAGGGGAGAGCTATATCTGTATGTGCTGTTCAGGTTCTAAAATGCTAACCTGTCGCACTAGAAAAAGACGCTACAACTGGTGGATCCATATCAAAGCCACTTGTCCGCTTGCTGTTGAAAAGAAAAACACTACGACAAATCAATTTTGTGCACGGCTCATAGAGTGTAGTGAACTAAGGATTTTTTTTCTATGATTTGAGTAAAATAGATTGTTTTGAGCTGAGGGTTTTAGGAAACAGTTTTGAGCTGAGGGTTTTAGGAAACAGCCTCTCTACCTCGATGAGGTAGCGGTAAGGTCTGCGTACAAGCTACCCTCCCCAGACCCCACTGGTGGGACATCACTGGGTATGTTGTTGAGTAAAATAGATTCATGTTTTACAAGAACAAAAACAAACGAATCCCTCGCAGGAAAATAATATAGAGCATTGAATTAAAGACACATACATCCTCTTAATATAATAAAAAAACTCACAAACATTTGAATTGTGCATGGAGGAAAATGTTTCCATGAAAAATATTATCCTAGAAAATATTTTCTTGAAAAATAAGTGTGTTTCTTGCTTATTTTTTAATAATATTTGGTCGGTAAGCAAGAAAAATATTATCTCAAGAGTTTTTATATGTCATCTAGCAAATCACTTAGGAATGAGATGTTGTGGAGAGTGGAAGTGGTAGGGGTGACAAAGTGGAGCTGCGGAGAGTGGGGGGGCAGGTGCATGTGAAAGAGATAATGAACTTGTAATGTCAGTTATGTAACTTCTTTCCCCTAATTTGAATAAGGAAGTCATTATCCTCATTTTTTAAGAAACTTGTTTTCCTAGAGAATATCTCGACCAACCAAACATGAGAAAATTGAAAAATATTATCATCTATACCAAAGACATCCTAAAAGTAAAACCACATGATAATGTGACTTATCGAGAACTTGCCATAATTTGTGAAAAGGAAACTACTTAGTACAGCTTATTGAGGAATAAGGAGTTATCAACTGGGAAATTCATATTGTTAAAAAATTGTAAGGAAACCTCTTCGGCAGCAAAGGAGAACTTAATCTTGATCTAGCTTTGTCATGAGACCGATCCTTTGACCTTGAACGAGATCTGTGAATCTCACGCTTCTCAATACCTCCATGACATTGGCGCCTACAAAATCACAGTGTTAACCACATGGCCAAATAATAATGATAATCATTTTAGTGTTAACATTTTTAAAAAAAAATGATAATCATTTATCCAGCGTATTAATTTTAATTCGTAAACACAATAATGTAAGCTATAAATACGATCCATCATCAGGCAAAAGGTTTATAGGTATAGACTTTGTGTTTTTCTTTAAAACTTTAATACGTAATAAGCTGCCAAGAATGTGTTGCCATGAGAAGTACAAAGAGAGATAGGAAATGGTATCTTCTTTTTTCTCTTTTCGCATTTCTCCCACCTACCCAGTTATGGAAAGAACATATTTTGGGGTAAAGACATGTGATGCCAAAGAACGTCACTTTTCCCACCTACCCAGTTATGGAGAGAACATATTTTGGGCTAAAGACATGTGAATGCCAAAGAATGTCAAGGAACTCCTTGAGTGTTGACCAGATTATGGAGAACCATTCCTGCATCTGCGTGCTGGGTGGTGCAGAAAGAAAGGAATCAAAGATGTTTCAACGGCAGAACTGCAGCTGTTTGTCTTCAAACATAGATGTTTAGTTTGTTAGCGTTACGGTGAATTTACAATATGCATATGAATAGGACTCTATGATAGCTCAGTTAGTTTGTTACAAAGTTGAACAAATTCTGTACTTGGGACATCCTACTTAGTGCCCAGAAGGCCGGAACTGCCTTAGTGCTAGTTCTGTTCAAGTGTTCATTGAGAGAGCTTTCAAAGCTTTACTTATCAAAAAAAATATGTATAGTAAAGGAAACCAATCAAAGAAATATTCTTTTTATTGATGAAACAACAAAGAATTATCTTGATTTGGCCAAAATTACAACGGTACGCAGACTTCCAGTTGAGAGCCAATTGGATTGCCTCGATTTTCCTGATCGAACTGTTTGTCAGATTACAGAAGCACTATCTAGATTAATTATGTGTTTCCAAGAATAATAGATCCTATGAATTAACTAACCTCTAGTTATTATTTCTTCCCTAGCATGTATCTATAACTTTTGAAAATTGAAAAGAGCATAATGAACCACAAGGGAAGTATGACCTATCAATTCAAGTGAACAGCCCCCCCCCCCAAAAGACCACCACCACCACCACCCCCAAAAAAAGAGCCCCGCAAAAAAGAGCCATCATAAGGAATGGGAAAGATGACCTGTCAAATTTATGGTTCCTGGAATGGCTGTACTCCTCATTGTTATCATTTCTTCTGTAGCTCCTGGTGCTTTTATCCTTGTAGTCCCCACGGTGACGGATTCGATCTCTGGAACAATTATCCTCGACTCTATAGTGATGAGATCCATTAGACTGGCTCTGGAGAAGTTCAATTAGACAATATTATGAAATTAGGCCAAAGCAGCAAGCAGGGAAATATAGTTTACGAGTTCAGGAGATAACATACAAACTAAAAGTGGTCTAACTGAATAAAACTCCCAATCAAAACTTCTTCTTTGGGGTTGACAATGTAAGGAAACAAAAAATAGACAGGTTATTTAAAGTATAAGTGCTTGAAATCAAATCATATTTGTATGAATACAACATGCATATTATAATTATTAAACATCAAATACTCAAGTTCCATAATAGTTAAGTTATATCCAACATCACTTTACATGGTTCAAGGGTATGTTTAGCAACGTTAAATTGGCATACTAGATAACAAGAATGGAACTGCTACATACATGGGGACATTTTAAATATGGTGATGTCCAGGTATATTGTGAGATTTCACTGGGTATGTTGTTGTTTGATCATTGATGTCCAAGTCAACTTTTGTGTAGCTCAACGAATCCACGAGTATCTTCTATTTCTCACTGGCACGTACTGGAATAACCACCTACTTCTTTTTGTCAACATTAGTCTCCCATGATAGAGACCAAGGTCTATCACAACTTCGAAGGTAACGCCTTTAGCTGAAACTTCCTACGTTCTCTAGAAACGGGAAAAAGTAAAATCGATGGGTTCATACATTTGAATTTTCATTCTTGAAGTTCTTATAAATGAGAATTTCAATCAATTTGGGTTCCATTTTCTCTTCAGCCATAACCATGTGGCGAAAATTTCAGTCAAGAGAGGCAATGTAACATAAAAGTCCCATTTGCACACAAATTTGGTAACCCAATAACCCTACCAACGCTTATTCAGCTCAGGTTATCGGTTTTGCTCAATTTATGTACACCCCTAATTTCTATCAACACAAAAAAGCAGCACTCTTCAGATTAAATAGCTTGAGCTCATGTCCAAGATTACCAGTACATTAGAAATTTGTTATACAAAACGTTGTCACTACTTTCATTAGCCAAGTTTCAAGATTTTATAATAAATTTTGAACAATTTGAATCAACTTATCATATGGCTAGAAAATTTTAAGAGAAAATTAACCTCGTGATGACGCGACTTCCGTTCTTTGTAAGAATACGGAGTCGATCTTCTGCGATCGTCACTTTTGGTTTCATATCGAGGCATTTTAGTAGTTCTGAATCTTTGATGAACCAGTCCAAAACCTATCCCTAGTTCTGTGATTTTGATGGAATCCAGAATTGGGGAAAGTTTCAATTGCGATTTATCGGGTATTCCATTAATGGGCTAAATTTCTCTCACAAAATGGTTCATGGGCTGAATCAGGCCCATATTTATATGTTTTGGGCTGAATTCTCTCACAGTTGGTTCTTGGTGTCTTAGAATTCATAGCGTTTGCTTCAACTTTAGAAAATGAGGAATTTTCACGAATACTGTTAATAAGTATTTTAATTATATTATTTAGCTATAATTTAATTAATTATGCTCTATAGGTATAGTTTTATTTGCTATGATTATTTTTGTTTGTATACTTCGTTGTCAAAATATAAACAATGTAAGTACATACAAATTTTGTATTCATACATTTAGGAATTTTTCAAAACTTATATAAATCAAATGTATCAATATGATAATTATATACAAGATAAAAATTCAAAATTTATACAATTAATAGCCGATTTATACAAATTCTAAATTATATACAATTGAGAGTCCAATCATAAACATTCTAGATGTGGCCACATAATTATGGTTGTAAGTTAGTGGTGAATGGTAATTTAATCAAATTGAAGTTATATTATCTAATTAAATAGTATATCTTTACTTATCCACGTAATTTATTCTTAAAGGATATATATTATATGCATTTTATCTACACTTCTTTATTGTTATTCGGCCAAACTTTGAGAGGTCCAAAAAGTTTTTTTTAAAAAAGTGACATTTGGTTAAGTTTTCAAGAGAAAGTAAGTGTTTTAGGAGTAATAAAAAAGTTGTTTTTAAGAAGAAAAAGAAAATTGTTTTTCTTAAAAATAATTTTTGAAAAACACTTTTGAGAAAAATATATTTAGAAACACTTTTAAAAAGTTTGCTCAGACATTAATTATTGCTTAAAAGTATTTTTTAAATTTATAGCCAAAGCCAAACTACTTCTCATCAAAAGTAGTTATTTTGGGAAAACATTTTAAAAGAAGGCCATGAAATGAAAAGGAATTAATGTTTGAGACACTATTGAAATTAATTATTAACGGAGTATATATTTTGTATGGGTGAAACCTAGGCTTACTGATGGGAATTCAACACATGGAAGTATTGCCTAGTCGAAATCAAACGCTAGGATAGTATTTTCAGTCGTGGTCCGAAAATATCTTGAAACTTTTTCCCAGATATTTGTAACGAGATGATCCACGATATTTTTTTAAAGATTTTTTACTTCAATCACAACTTACTTCGTCAACTAGAAAAATATTTTACTTCACAACTTACTTCATCAACTAGAACACACTCATGACAAGTCGTTATTTGAAATCAATCAAACACGAACTTATCAGTAGTGTCGAAACATTGCATAATAGCACTTGATTACTTTTTTTTTTAATTTTTCATCCGGTGTTCGAAGCTCGTAGAGCCTCGACTAAATTCAGGGTGCACACTGCAGAGCCCATAGGATTTTTTTTATTCGTAGGGCTCGAACCCAAGACCTCTGGTTAAGGGTGAAATATTCTCACCAGTGCATCACAATCCATGTTGGTATAACACTTGATTACTAATGCTGTTAAATAGTTTTTTCAGACTATTAGAGGTTGTTTGGTAAAGTGTATTAATAAAAATAATGAATGCATTAACTTGGTGTATTAGTAGTGTCTTATTTGGTATACTTTTTCATCATATGTATAACTAACACTCTATTGTGTATTAAAATGTATATACTAATTAATACCATGAATCTCTAAGTATTAGTTATAAAATAGTTTTAATGCATGATGTAGAATGATCCAAGACTCAATGATCTTTCAAAACCCTTTTCACATATTTTTTACTATAATTATCGAGGGTATCTTTATAAATATTTTTTTTATATATAATGTATGTTATTTTTAACGCATCAAGTCAAACAAGCATAACTAATATGCATGCATTACTAATGCAAGCATTATCAATACATTTTATTTAGTATTATTCTCATACATATGAATTTTCAAACTATAACATGGGTTAGCTTTTATATGACCCATAAATAATCTCTCATAAAATAGGAGGTCTTTTTTTATTTGAATTTTTTTTGTAAAAATTACAGTTTTGATTCTCTCGATGGGAGAATGAAATCATTAGCAAAAAAATTTACTTCCTTCATTTTATTTTATGTAACATCTTTTAATTTAACACAATATTTAAAAAAAATAAAATTTATTATAAATTAAATTAAAAAATATTAAATAAAATAAGATGAAAGAAATATTATTGTGAGTTGTTTTAATAAAAAGAACAGACACTCCTATCCACTCCTTTTCTATCCAGACCCTCAAACTAGAAAAAGAGAACTATCAAACTCCAAATAAAGAAACACAAGATAAGCTAGTCAGAAATGACATGTAATGAAACGTGTCTTCTGTTATAACAATCATCATTAGATCGTACACAATTGTACTGATAGAGCATATTTATATTATATTAGTAGTATAAAATAATAAACAAGCAATCATAAAAAGTTGTAATTATTGTCAAAATTTACAACATAATTTTTATTCTTATACGGCAACTCCTCCAACCACTGTGGCCTGTAAAACCACGTTCCTGATTCCCAAAATCCAGTGCGTGTATACGTGTCAAACTCGATAAGACCAAACACGAAGTTCACACGGGGTCATGGCCTTATTTATATTTGACCACAGGAATGGGCTCTCAAGTGCAATTTTTTTCCTTATCGGTATCTGTTTGGTAGTATATAGCTAGTATATTCGAATTTGCCATGCAAAAGTCACCTTAGTGTAAGCCACTCTTCATGATTGCGACTTTATTTTTTAAAAATTTGAAGTGAATATTTTTAGTTAATGGTAAAGAAATATTTGATATTTAACTAGTGGAGTTCAGAAATTTCAATAGAATACCTCTTGTTTTTACTAATGAAAAGGTATTTCTCCCTTTTTAATAAAATAGATGAAAAGTTTTATAATTTTGAAGAATACTTCTTTTAGTTTTAAAGAGATCTGTGTCATTGTTGTTTGCTCAACTACTTTTATTATTATGACTTTGACTTTGAAATATAAAGTGTGAGATACTGGTAATTTTTAATCAGTATATTCATTTTATCTTGAAAAAATAATCTACAATCTTAGAATCGAATATTTTTTTTTTGTCATTTTAAAAATATTTCTCATTTACTATTTTTAATACGAGAGATAATACTCATCGTCAATAAAGTACCAATATCTTGATTACGATTATATTCTTATTTGTCACAAAATCTGATAATTATTTTCTTAATCTTAATTTATGTAATATAATTTTTTCAGTTCATTCAAAACAAAACATATTTTTATGATTATGATTATAACTAAGAATAATTTAATGTCACTACAATACACGTGTTTAAAATTTTGGGATCATAAATTTTAAAAATATTTATCTTCTCTTAATTTCTTTTTTTATTCTGTCCTTAACTGGCCCTTAAATACGTCCCTTGGAGAAATTTAGGGCCACATATCAAAAACCCCAGGGGCATACGCCACCCATTACGTAGCATAATTTTGGTTTTGATGACACAGTCGCATGATAATATATAGTTTAAGATGATTTTTTATTAAAATATTATTTTAAATATAAAAAATTATATAAAATTTATTAATTAAAAATTATTTTTATATAGTATTATATTGAATCTTAAACATTATATTCTTAATAAATTTTTTAACTCTGATGTCTTGTGTCGTGGGCCATTATTCTTCCAGCCAAACTATTTTATTACATTGGAAATTTGAAAAACAACAGATAAACAATACTACTAAATTATTTGTCCTTTTTAAGGTATATATAAAATCGTCTTTTCAAAGTAGGCAGATAATAGATATTTAGATAATGCTTGTGGCAATCAGATGATGACCATTAAGATACGTCCCTTGTGGCTTGTAGTACTACTACTTAATTAACAGAATAGTTTGTCTTTTCAGATCAAAATAGAAAAATGTATTTTCAATGTGCTCAAGAAAATAAAATAAGATATATTTAAAAATAATTTGAATAATCATTTATTTAACAAGCTATTGATTCTAAATAAATTTAAAAAAAAACTCAAAACATCAAGTAGTCCACTAGTAGGCACCGTTTTGTTTTGAAAAATACACATTAAGCATTATAGTATTAGTTTTCCGTAAATTAAAAGGAAAATAATGATTTTTGTTGTTCTTTATATCGTACATTGAAGAATTAATGGTGGTAATAGTTAGTATAAGATATAAAAAGGTGGAATTGTATATTATTATGATTAAGTGCTGTCACATTTGAATGCATGATGAGAATTGTGTGAAACTTGGTACCCCTGATTTAACATGCCATGATTCATTGAGATTAGTTTAAGGAAATTGAAATAACTTAATTATGATAAATTAAATTAGTTTGATTAAATACCTAATATGAATAATTTTATATATGTATGGATTGATAATGTAGGAATTGTGGTATTGCATGAACTCGTAAAGCTAAGATTGTAGTGTAGGAATCAAAAGCGCGTAGTTATTAATCATAGGCATATTTTAAGTCATAAAATAACAAATTGGTTCTATGGTGTAGTGGTTAGCACTCTGGACTTTGAATCCAGCGACCTGGGTTCGACTCCCGGTAGGACCTCTTTTTCCCTGTTTTAATTTTTGATGAGGTATTATAGAAATCCAGTGCTAACAAAACAGTTATCCTATGAGAATGGAGAGAGTATTTTGATAATTTTTTGGCTCAAATAAAATATAAATACGTAATTTTGTCATATTATTTTTTGTTTAAATTAAATTATAAAATAAAAAAGTGATGACATGACATTTTAGAAAGAATTTGCTTTGTGATAAAGTAATGTGCATGAAAGAATTCGTGTTTCAAGTCTCATTCTTCATTTATTAGCTCCTTTTTGTTTATTTTTATCTAAGTTAGTACACGGACGACAAAAACACAGCAAGAAGAAAAGAAATAAACGACTTTACAAAACACGATTTTTTTTTCCTATAATAACCAAAAAAAAAAAAAATCAACTTCTTTAAGGAAGTAAGAATGAGGTCACTCCTTTTGTTTCTATACTATATTTAGATATGTTTTGGGAATTACTAAAAATAATGCTCATGTCATTTCGTTTTCAAGAATTCGAAAGATACAATATTTGATCTGATGGTCACGCTTTAATAAAAAAACGGTTGTTGTCAGTAATTAACCTAACTGAGTTAGGATCAAATCCAAAGGGAATATAGGGCTTGACTACAAGACTTCACCACTAATCATTTCTAGC